>JAOWAZ010515789.1:0-10752 GCA_028565935.1 Goniobranchus fidelis
ATGATGATGATGATGATGATGATGATGATAATAATAATAATAATAATAATAATAATAATAATAATAATAATAATAATGTACTCATCCTTTACAGATACTCCGCATTGCAAATTTGAGCGTCATGTCACGGATACGACAGTTCCACCGCCAGAGGTCAAGATGGGTTGAACCGTAGTGTGACCCCAAAGGATGACAGTGCCGGTAACAGCAGCTCGTCAAGCGACATTCAGCGCCGATCCTGCCGACACGGTGTCCGAGAAAAGCATCAGGAAGGGCAACATAGAACTTCCTATTATCGACGATTCCCTTGCACGCCCTGGCACTCACATCTCTAGCGCCGAAAGCTCCTCTCCTATCTATGGATCCAAAAGCGCCTTGCAGCGTTTTAAAGATGAATGTCGAAAAACTGGAGTGAAACCAGTTTCAGTGGTGGATGACTCGTCTGAGCTTGACATTCTTTCCGATGTTGGACTCGCTGGCGATTCCGACAGTGAAGTAGTGCCCGTGATAACCCCTCTAAGTCTTTCAGCAAGGGCCAGAATTCGAAAGGAGCCCAGAATTAAAGTGCCTAGTTCTAAAGTAGATAATACAGAGCCGACAATCGAAGAGGAAACCACGCAAGATATTCTCGCTACTACAAATTATTCCCCTGTGAAAGGTGTGACTGAAAAGAGGGTAATTCAGAAAGTCAACGCTCAGATCCGCTCAGAAACCATAGTCGTAGACAAAAACTCTAAGACATGGGAAGACATAAAAACGGATGGTGAAAACAAAGCATATGAAGAGGCTGGAGGCACAAATGCAAACCATCAGGCCGTTGATAATAAAAAGACTTATTCAAATACAAATAGGACATCAGACATTGAACCAGAATCATCATTTTATGAAAGCGACTGGCAACCTAAGAAAGGCAAAGAGATTGAAGACAAAAGTGTGATATCACGGAAATACGACTGTGAAATTAAGCCTAAGCTGAAAACCAGTTTTGATCAAAAGAAAGGGTCACCAGACCAGAAACTCAAAAAGCGTCCGAGATCTTCAGGAGACGGAACTGGTGCACCATCAGACAAACAATGCCTTTCAGATCGTGCCTCCGACAACAAAAAACCCACAAAGCGAGTATCCTTCAATAATAATGATAACTCAGTAGAAAGACTTGACAGACGCTCTCGTCCAAAGTCCGCCGAATTTCATCCTCCTCAGACACCTTTCATATCGGATTTCAACAAAAGTGTCCAGGTGCGTACCACTCATAGAGGTGGCGTTTGGGCCGACAAGAATGAAAGAGTGAGCGGAATTCCTAAACGAGGCTCTAACACTCAAAATAAACTTACCCCAAGAAGTAAACTCAAGGCAGAAATTTTGCAGTCGAAGACACCACGTATGGGTGATACAACAGACAACATGGCAACTTCAGATGGCTATGATTACGAGAGCGAGACTTTCGAAGAAGTGTTGCAAGAGAGAAATGCCATGGTGAAGGCCGAGAGGACGTATCAGAGGAGGATTAAACAACTTGAAGAAGAATTGAAAGGAATGATAAATCAATGTCAAGCTTTGTCTGATGAAAATAAAGAACTCAGAAAAACCATTGACAGTCTTAAGAAAAAGGATGAAAACTTTGAAAAGCCAGAAGAAAACGAAGAAGACACGGTAGCCCTGGCAACCAGAATTGCTAAACTAGAAACAGAAAAGGAGAACTTGGTAAAAGTTAATGAAAAATTGTCATTAGGGTTGAAAGACAATGATAATAAAAAGAAACAAACCGACATTGTTTTCGTGGAAAACACAAAATTGAAAAATAAAAATAGCGAACTTGAGAAAAAGGTCATCTCTCTTCAGAACAACTTAGAATCAATGTCACAAAAATTGAAAGACCTCGAAGACGATAAAACTGGTAAAGCATCTGTTATGGAGTTCAAAAATAAGGAATTCGAAGTTGCTTTGGCTGAAGCAAAAAATGAAAATAAGAATCTGACTGCTAAAGTGAATTCATTAGAAAAGGACAAGAAAGTGTTGACAAATACTTTAGAGGAAAAGCGCACTGAGCTCAACGAGGTTTTGAGGGCCATGCAAAATGAAACTGTAACAGAAAGCGAGTTAAAGTATTCTAAGGAGAAACTTGAAAATGCTCAATCAGAAATAGACAGTGTAAGAAAAGAACTAGACGACATTAAGAGGTCTTTGCAAGAATCGGAGGCAAACAAGAACAGGCTACGAAGTGTTGTTTCCCAAAGAGAAGCAGAACTCAAAAGAAGTAAAAGTGATCAGGAACATAAAGACAGGGTTATTGTAGATCTGAGACATTCCTTAGAAAAGGCGAGAGACGAAATACGCAAAAGCGAAGAGCGTGAATCTAATCAAAGAGAACTTGAAAAGGAAACAAACGCCCTTAAGTCTAGAATAGGCTCTCTAAAAACTGAAATAGAGAGTAGTATTCAAGAGAATCAAAGACTAAAATTTGATAGAGAAGAAGCAAGCCATGAGTTAAATCGTTTGCGAAACGAAAATGTAGCAGCTTCTGAAGCTATATCCGAAAGCAGGCGGTATTTCAGAAAGTGGGAACAAGAAAGAGATGCTCGAAACAAAGCCGAAGTGGAACTAGCCAAGAAACAAGAAGAAGTGGACACTTTAGATTCCAGAGTGAAGGACAGTGGTAACAAAATTAACATACTCTACACCCGTCTTCGGGCGCTGGAAGACGATAGAACCAGATACAAAGGGCCGAACGCGGAAGAATTGGAGACCAACAATAAAGTTCTACATGATGAGAACAAAAAACTTCGTCAGATGCTGGTGGAAAGAAATATCGAACTTGTGAATAAACAGAATGAAAAAGAAGTGATGCATTCTAGAATTGACGTCCTGGAGAAGAAACAAAAGGACGCTGAAGTCAGGGTAAGACAGTTATCGGGTTGGGTTAGTTCCATTGATGGGGACTCGCAGTCTTCTGCTCGAAATGGCTCAAACTCTAACAGGGACAAGAAAGAACACCTCCCTCCCCGAAATTCAAAAGGACTTCCATATAAGAATTCCTCCAGACAACAAGGAGGTTCTTCTAATGCATCTTCCTCCCAAAACCGGTTTGTTGAACCTCAAATAGCTTTCGTAAGTCCCAGATCCAGGAAGAAAGGGGTTAAAAGGAATGCTCATCATTCAATGACGCCACCTCCAGGATGGGAAAAATCCCAGGACAATGATGGGTCGGAGGGATCCAACCATACGCCATTGAGTTTACCTCTCATACATGACTCCAAGTCGACCACACCACCAGATCACAATGGTGGCTACTTCACAATGTACAAAGAGAGATTGAAAAGGATGCAAGACAGACGATTTTAGCTGTGCATGTTATGGTTTCGTGTTTTCGTCCAGCGTGCTTTGAAGTCAGTTTCGTTAACGTATATATAGAAATCTAAACATTTAGTAGGCTACATTGTACCTCTTTCGGAATCCATTCAATATTATGTGGTGCAGTGAGACCTACAATATGCATTTATGTCCAATGCCTGATTATAATATCAATATCAACATTCATTATTACATTTGTTCTTATTATATGTATATTACATGTATATGTGGTGTTGTTTTCATTAGTTCTCCCTCTTCTTCAAGACCATGAATTCCCTTTTATCCTAGCTGTGGACATATTTTTTATATTATACTGGTGTGGTGATTACATGACTTATGAAAACATCAGAGTAAATGTACAAAAGCCAAAACAAAAGTGTATCATCTCTACAACCCCCCCCCCCCTCCCCACCAAAAAATAAAACAAAACAAAATCAAAAACAAAAAAGTCAAGAAACTCCAAAATAAATTAACAAAAACCATGAAACTCTAAACTGCACTATATTGGTAATCGCTCTTGATTTTCTACTACTTTTGAACCTTTTGTGTGCAAAAGTATTGAGTCCAATATAATATGGTGTTATGTAATAAGCAAGTGACTAATGGTATTTTTAAGACTTGTGAATGGTGGATGTCAAATGATTTATGCCCCTTTCCTTCTTCAAGAAAAGTCCTAACTACCACGCCTTTTGAGGAGACAAAGGAAAGTCTGACAAAAGATAAAAGTCAGATGAAGAAAGAAGCTCTCTCTCAACCCTTAATCGCTTCTCAAGCCATATTGGAAGGTATGCCTCCCCAAAAATTTGCATTTATAAAGCGCGTTCCCCCATTCTAAGAACAGTCTCAAAGCACTTTACAATCCATTAATTTTACCCTCTAGCAGGTGTAACTCTGGGGAGTTTACAGTAAAGTGTAGCCAATTTAGAGTAACAATACCAGACTGATAATAGTGAAGTGAAGCAATTAATTAGCATAAATTCTCTTGCTGAAGGAAAACAAACATGTTGTTGGTGGTGGGAATTAAACCCAAGACCTTCCAATCCCAAGACCAACGTCTTACCATTGAGCCATCTGTGTTACTCTTTCGCACATTCCCTCTGTTGAGGCATCCAGAACCCGCAAGGAGTGAAAATTAGAAATGTGACTACTGATTATATTACGTGTATTATAATTAGAACATTACGACATAGTTATCACATTTAAGAGTCAAAGCAATCAATAAAACAATACAACACATTGTGATCTAAATCCGTGGTTTTCAACCTTTTCCCTTCCGCAACCCCTTAGCCAAAAACTTCATCAGTTGGTGACCCCTTCCCCTAAGATCCTATGCCTACAGTTTTCGGCACTGGGAAAGGTACAAGGGTAAGGGCCACTACTCGAGACCCCTGGAAACCAGCTCGCGACCCCGAGAAATGGCAAAACTTAATTAACAACTGATTTCATTGGATGTATGATAAATGAGTGGGAAACACCCACGTAAATCCTGCCCCTTACTTATACTTACATCCATATCACAAAGCAAGATGAATGTGAATAGGCCTACTTATCCTGCACAAGTGGCATACGCCCTTCAGCCATGCTTCAGTGCGAGGTTCTATGAGTAATCGATAAACAAACTACACCCTTCCAATTGACAGCCACCAACCAACACTCATTTTCCCAAACACTGTATATGGTATGTTAAAATAAAGATGGCATTTAAATAGCACATGTTCCTTGGCATGGCCATGTTCACGGCACTTTACAATGACATATTTTTACTCCCCAGACCAACAGCAACATTTAGAACAAAGACTTTTGTTAGGCACGAATAGATTTTTCCAGGCAGAGACAACCCTGTCTTAATGGCCAAGTAGCCTGTCATTCACACCTGAGTCGAGTCAGGTAAGCAGAGTAAAGTGCCTTACCCAAAGATACAACACAGATGACTTGCGGTTATGAGCCTGACCGTATACTAATACTAGCTTTTACTGACCATAGTGAATGCGTCTTGACTTTCGACTGATGCCGAGATGTGATCATCACTGACGGCCAATCATGGAACAATACACCACTCTCTGATAAATACTGTACAGCATTTGTTTGGAATACATGTATTTTAAAAAAGCTCGTATGAGTGTGTTGGTTTTGAGTTCCTCAGAATCTCAGTTGTAGGCATACTTTTTTTTTCTTATTCCATTGGTGGTATATTCTACTGTTATTAAACAGACGGAAGATAATTTCTTGGATGACAGATGAACAACCGATGAATACAGGCAACCATCCAAAACGATGTTTCCAGGGAGGCCTTTTTTGTCTTCTTAGGGATAGAAACATTTACATGTATTGTACATGTAGCCCAATAATTGACTTAGACTTTTGCACTTTTCACATCCTGGTCATTTGAACAGGAGGCCTCAGCATCTTCCAGGATCGCTTTCGTCAAGTGATTCCTCTGGTTTCTATTCTGTACAAATGACCTGAGGTAGTTGAACTCTTCTTTTAATTTCAGTGATAGTTCTGGGTAGAACTGAGAAAGTGTTCCGCTGATCACAATTGGCAGAGTTGTTATTGGTCTTACATAATTTGGCAGTACATGTATGTTAAGAATTTTTTTTTGCAATTGTTTCAGGTGATAAGCATCTAATTTTTTTTTTATCTCAGCCCATGTTAATACATGTAATGCCCATGAGCCGCAGATATATGTGAGATGGAATGGACTGCACAAGGGCTTTGATATTATTTGATCCTCTTGATTCTTTATTTATATAATGTCTTTCCTTATCCGTCTGTATGGTCTTAAGTTTGTAAAGGGCAATGTTGGACAGCTGTTTTGTCTTTTAATGTCTTCTACATCTATGAAGTATCTGACATTCTTGGTAGTTTTCCAGGACATCTCATGGTTTTCTCAATGTCTGTAGCTCTGGTTTAACAATGCTGACATTAAGATGGAACTTTTAAAGTAGTTTTTGCATGTCAATGAAAACAAAGTTGAGACCTATGACATCTACATCGTCTAGATATGCTAGCCCCAATAAATATTTCCAAAAACTAAGTGCTATTCATCTGTAAAGACAACCGAAAAACAGTAACGAAATGTGTGAGTTTATATCCCATGATCATTGTATGTTTAGCTACTTAGTTTCACCACAAGAGTAAGCAAAGCAGACTGGTAGGCAAGTACTATATAAGTAATATTCTCGTTCTTTAAATGGTCAATAATTATGGTAAAATCAAACAAATCAACAGAGGTGAAAAATTCTAAAATAAACCAAAACAACAATCATAATTAAAATGAACATTTGTATTGTATTTTTTTAAAAATAAAAGTTTGCAAATATATATTGTATATACAAAAAAGTTTAATCGACACTGTAAAAAAATACATGTAATTTGATTCATACAACATAAAGGTTACTGCCATCCTGTTGTGGCACCCTCCTCTTAAGCGCACAACTCATCATACCACAAAGTTTTTCTTATTGAGAGGATTTTTGTTTTTACATGTACATTTACTCTCATAATGAAAGAACAAATTTCCTTAAAAAATGGATGAAATGTTTCTTTGTAAACCAATCATGACCTCTAATACTTAAAGTCAAGAACAGACTTGTAAGCAATGTAATCTGGGATGTGCAAGTAAAAGATTGCAAAAAAAGGCAAAAATACATTATTTAACCTCCCCCCGACCCCCCATCACATCCCATATAGTACAAACACACACACACACACACACACATATACAAATATGAAGTGCAAATTACATATAGTGGACAAAAGAAAAGATGTAAGAATAGTTTGTTGTTTTTTTTTTAATGTACTCACTAAAAGGACTGTGGTACTTCAGCCAAGGGGCATAAGCCACTGGCCAAACTTGACAAATGACATTTACTATCTCCCATGCCACATGATTTAAAAAAAAAGTACAAGCTCTTCAGGAGAAGCAAATGCAATAAAAGTTCCCTGTTCAAAGAAAACAAAAGATAGGAAAAATGAGGAAACAGAAGAGCATCTACTGTCTTGACTTTGTCAAATTAGAGTCAAAGACATTGTAAAATGAAGCTGTCAAAATGTATGGTTCTTCTTGATCATTCACAGTCACAAGAAAGACCAAAACAGCTCTTACAGTTACCAAAATGACATCCTATTTACACTTTCTTAAATTTCCGTTTGCATTAAAGTATAAAAATCATTTCCATGTTATCTTTGAGTTATATATTGTTTGGTGTTTTAGGGCTGTATCAACTCTACCAGGTCATCTCATTGCCTCTGTAAAAAGTATGATTATGGGCTGATAAAAAGTAAGAGGGAGAACAGTTCAGATGAGGAGAAAGATAAAACTAAAATAAACACACTAATAATAGCATAAGATAACCAAGATGAAGCGATGATATAAGATCGGCTGATCTTACCTCTCAAAGAAACAAATACAATAGCCTACTTGTAAAAATAATTAGAAATTAATAAACAAAGCAATAAATAACATAAAATAAACAATGGCCATCAAGACCAAAACTGTACAATGTGCAGCAACTAATATTTCTACCACCCCTTATGAACAAAAGTATACTGATCAGCTACATAACAACTGACTGATACCACTGATAATATTGGTATTTTTAAATCACGCAACACACAAATGGGGGAAACAAACAAATTCTCCCTTATCTGAGGATACAATAGAGAGCCTGAAAGAAACAAGAAAACAGGTGAAATAAAAACTTCTCTCAACCTGTATAGGCTTTTATGATATGCATAGGGAGATCTGGCATAGGGCCTATCATATCATCTCTCAGTTGAGGACCCTGGAACTCAGAAGTATGTATGCTTTGAGATCAAGCTCAACAGTGGCAGATCTAGTCCACTAACCCATGGGGGACATTAACTTAGGTAATCATTCAGAAACAATATTGACAACAGAGTCTAACTTATATGGAAACTGAGTCTGTTTCTTTTTCAGTGGAGCAAAGTGATCAATCACACATTTAAAGTCAATTTTATTCACAAACAATTCATTGTGAATTGACCTATTGACAAGATAACAAACACATTCAAATGTTCTTGTCAACCCAATGATACTAATGATCTCTGGTGGGCATATCCAATCCAAATTGATGACTTCTTAAAAAGTCTCAAGAACATCTCCCTGTATTTTTGTTCACTAGGCCCTATTTCATCGTAATTCAGCAATCATAACCTCTATCTAGTACAATACATAAAAGTATCAGGAGGAATAGAGGGCAGTTCTCTGATTTCGAAGGACATTTCCAACAATATGGGAAATGGCTGTCTTGGTCTCAGTCAAAACCTGACATCCCTTATATGAAATGTCAGTGAGTCTTGTCATCTTATGACATTCATGCATTAGTATCTTGTGTCTCACATCTGTTAGGCCTTCTTGTGGTGCCACACTACTCTTAGTGATGAGAGAGTGGTTGAGCTAAGTTTGTAGATCAAGAAAAAGCCTATTTTGTTAGAGTGATGAATATTAAAATCCTATCTATTTGATTTTGTATTTCATCAAGTTATTGAAATTGATTGGCCAAGGGCTGGGGGGACAGTGCCCTTAATGTCCGCATGTAGGTCCGTCAGTGAAGCCCAGCACCCCTGTGTCATAGACCAGCCCTGTAACTGCTATGCCAAAGTCAAGCTAAATGTCTACACAAGAAAAATATTTCACGATTCACAAGACAGGAGGAATGAAATTATGGCAATTAATCATTACAAGCTCTTGACAATATTCTGGGTTGATAGTATATTACAGACATTGAGGGTGACAACAACTTGAACAGCAAAACATGCCAAGTGTTTTTCTAACAGATATCACCATTTCAGCACTAACACTCAACAGACTACAAATCACCCTTCTCTTGCAAGATTCTTTTAGGAGGAATGTTTAGTTGGAATGATTGGGTGTAATGGAATGGTTGATATGTAAAAATAACAATATGCAAAACATAACACTTGAATGACGTGAACATTGGTAAATATGATTTTACATTTCAGCATTACATAATGGGGAAAGGCACATTTTTGGGGGGTATGATATGTATTGTAAATGAGCACACAAAAAATCTGAATGAAAGGAAAAGAAATCACCTTTGAACAAATGGAAAATATTTTCAAAAGTTCAAACTGCATATGATACATGGAATGTAAGATTAAAACCAAAAAGCCTTCAAACTGTTTTAGCATCGAAATTCTTTTTGATTTTCAAGTTGACTACTTATAGTGGCTACCGCATCAATAGTCACCTATAAATGATATGCTGGTAATTATTTTCTCAAACACTCTGTTTCTGTTGGTATTATTATTACTATTGCAAATTTATTAGACACAAAACAGATCTTCTACGTCTAGGTTCTGGATGCTTTGACCCTTTTATGCTTTATACAGCATGAATCAAACTGAACATAATGTAGTGTTTATTAACACATTTTAAGCAAGCAGTTTATTTATCATATGACTTCCTCGTGGGATTGTTATTTTACCAGGAACTTACTGTGATAATAGCAACTACAAGCATTAATTGATTTTAATCAAACTTTACAAGAAAATCAAGCATATATAGCAATATACATTGGAAGTCTTATAACAGATTAATGATCATATGACATCATTGGGTTTTTCAGAAAGCTAAATAGCAAACATCAAGGGTTTAGATTTGGATTCTTACTGTCCAAGAAAGAAAAAACGAACATTCAAACCAATTCTGGCCTAAATGATTCCCATGTAAGTAAGATTGTGAAAAATGCACAAAGAATGCACAGCTCCTGAAAACAATAACTTCTCACAAATTGGGTCAGTAAATCCTTATTGTTTTAGTTACTTAAATTTCAATCTTTTTCTCACTTCAAACCTAAGATATACACAAGAATGAGATGTGAACTCAAAATAAAGACTATAATTGACCAAGAAGCACTAGTTTCATTAGATAAGTTTGACTAAAAGAGGCTAACTTTTGGCTGACAAAGCAGTGAAAATCAGTGGGTATATATAATAAAATTATGTCCACTGGAAACTACTGAGGCACATGTGTATACATTACCTAGCAGCAAAGTCTAGAGTCATCCATGTGGTGAAAGCGATTGTTTTTTCAATATGACATGAACCTACATGGAGATGTGAGACTGATTGCGTTAGTCTTCAAGGTAACAGATTATCATTGCTACCAATAGTACCAATGCTTATTGGCAGAAAAGCTCAGTTTATTCACTTTGCTCGAAAGTTAACCCCAGCTTACAGTAACCTTTGGTCTTTGAGCACACATGTAGATTTTCAAAACACCATGAGGCTAATATTATTCCTCTTGTCAAAATCTCCAGGACTGAAAATACATACATATATAAAAACATAACAACCACCCCCCCCCCTCTCTCCACATACACAAGCATATACACACACAAACACACACACACA
>JAOWAZ010515900.1:0-10750 GCA_028565935.1 Goniobranchus fidelis
AATAGAAATTCGCGCGTTGACATTAATACTCAGATAATCTGAGTCAGTCAGCTAATTTGAAGACTAAGAAGACTAGATTTTCATCCTTGTTAGTTATTTCTTTTACTGTAGTTGTGTAATTTAATCATCTTAGTCTTAGACTTATGATACAGATTACAATAATGGCATGATAAGCTGTGCACTATTCTAATCTTACCTTTAACTATTCTTCCTGGGTTTGTTTGGTTATTTTTAAGGAAAAAGGCAATAGTCCCATCCATGTAGCTGCCCAGGCAGGCCAGACTGCTCAAGTAGAACTGCTTTGTGTCTATGGAGCTGACCCTGGTGCCAAAGATGCAAATGGGCGGACACCATATGATTATGCCAAGTACGCTACTATTCAGTACCATTTTTCAGTATTTTACCTCCTTCTCTACAGACTTGCAAATTCATAGCCAATTGTTGGATTCCACCAAAATAGACTTCGTCATTAAATAAATAAAAAAAAAAAATAGAAAAAAGAAAACAGAAACAAAACCCTAAAAGCACAAAAATGTAAACTAACGAAGATGATTTTTTGCTCTCCTCCTCAAGTTTACTTCTAAATACACTGATTCACCCTACCCCTACAAGCCGCCTCCTTTTGCCTTAGAGTATACTAAACGCAAGGTCCATCCATAACTTGTACTGCTCAGATCTCCAACCTTGTCAGCAGCCAGGCTAGGCCTAGGCAGTCGTGCTCAGCCCCCACTCGCAACTCATAGTTTTGTCAATCAGCTCTCATCACCCTCATGTTTAGGAGGCTGGTTCGCTCACCATCATACAACTATCACACCGGATGTACAGAACATACTAAAATGCCTTTGCACACAAACTTCTCTCATAGGCCCAATTCAGACTTTCTTCTGCCGACTGCTAATATTCTTTGTAAACCACTGAAAGAAGTCGGAAAGGGGCAACTGGGATAAATTGATTTCTGTGAGGAAAAAAGCGAATTATATTTGAAACCACCATAACAAGCCTTTAGCCACAGTCTTGAAGATCCATTCTACTGGGCTACTCGATCTAAGATCTAGATAAGTTCTAGATTTTTAACACATTGTAACTCTGGAATCTACATTTACTTTCAGTTTGGTATGCAATCTTTATTTATCTAGACATATCTTGATTCATATAAAATCAAAATGTAGAGCTAGATTCTTGTTCAGATTTAGAGTTGAGAGATCAATCTCTTGATCTCCAAAAGGAAGTTATAATTCTACTTAAATATTTATTTCTAGGCCTACTGTAGACTAAATCATATGATCTCGATTACCTTTCGATTCTAGTTCTCTGCCCTCTCACTTAATAGCAATCATATCTTTTGATGTCATGAACAGTTTTATAACAAATTCCATAAGTCATAAATTAAGTTCGTAATCTATTTTTGTGCTCATACGGATACATATGTTTTACATGATGAGTACTATTTTGGTCATGTGTGTGGGGAATGTGGAGTCAGACAATTTTGTTGTTGGCAGTTTACAGGTCTGTCTGTAGTATCAAGAAAATGAAATAAAAAATTTATATAAAGGGAAGGATTATGGATTTAAAAAGTTGATGACTAACATTTGATTTTTTTATTCACATCCTTTCTCCAGATTTTTTTTTTGTTTTTTGCACACCTTGTTTGATCTGTACAATCATGGCGTCTTACATCTGTGAAGGAAAATATCTTGCAGAAGGCTAATCGTGCTTACAAATTTCTAACCTGCTAAAGTTAAGAGATAAGGGCATGAAGTTTTTGGCTTTACTTGACAAGAATGATTTTCCCCCCATCTGTTTTATGAATATCTGCAAACTTACACCTTAGACACTTACAGAGACAATTTGTAGAAGAGGTGGGGAACACTCATTTTGGTTATCTGGAGCCAAAAATGTCTTGACCAAATTTTTGACTTACAGGTTTAGATACTTACAGGAATGTGATGTTATGGGCCAAGAAGGCTGCACCACCAAATGAAAAGTAGCGATTAAATTTGATATGGAAATGAAATGGCTGAGGCTTTCAACAAATCATTTGGCATTTTTAATTAAACAAACATTTTATTTGTTGAGACCTAAGTGTGAATCTCATAAGTTTTTTTTTTTTTTTTTTAAATGATATTTCTTTTCAGGGTTGAAGGACATCCAGACCTTGCAGACAGACTTGTGGAATTGCAGTACGAGCTGACTGACAGACTTACATTTTACATTTGTGGTCGCAAACCTGGTAAGTTTATAAAAGCTTGCACAGCTGATTTATTAAGTGATAAAGATTACAGCTCAATCATACAGGGATTTAATCATACTAAAACAAACGTATAATCATATAATGTAGTATACTGTATATCAAAACATTAGAAATATCACCCATCATTGTCATCAGATGTGAGGTTGACGTGCTTGCCCTATTCTTTTTGCACTGGAATTGCTCTCCATAGCCTCTGTTGGGGTATTCTTGCTGATCAGACTTCACATGGAAGAATACTCCAAAGAAGCTGACCTCATGTAGTCAATGTAGTCAATATCTTTCAGCAATGTGGATCTTAAGAATTCCTAAAGCTATGAGACCTCCAATTTTCCTATTTTGTGTGCATGTCAAGCACCTCCACTGAATTCTTTTCATTTAAATTGTCCAACCAAACACAGTGGTAGATTTACTGTTGTCTTTTGATGTGCTGATGATGACCATCATGAAGGCGATTGCCGCTGGCAGCTCCCTAAAGAATGGTTGCTTTCAGATACGAATGTTGGACATCCTGATGACGTGGTACTTATGATTTGGTGTTTCATCAGCATTGTTTGGCCATGGCTTGGATTCATTATCAGGAATCTTGTTTTGCCTCTTGATTCTCAAAATTTTACATAGAGAAGACACAAATGGAAATAGTCTAGTTTCTATGTGTGGTGTATAGGGGGGCATATGGGGCTCAATGGTGATGCTGTCGGCCTAGGATTGGGAGGTCCCTGGCTCAATTCCAGCCAGCAACTTCTTGTGTTTTTTCCTTAAGCAAGAAAACATACCCTAATTGCTTCACTCGACCCAGGTGTTAAATGAGTACCGAGCAATTGGCTGGTATTGTTGTTCTGAATCTTCTACACTTTACTGTATACCTCCCATGGGGTATGCCTGCTATGGGAACACTTGTACAGCACTTGGAGCACATAGTGGGTTTAGCGCTGTATGAAAACTCTTTTTTTTTTTTTTTTTTTTTTGGTATACCGTCCATGTTTCAGGAGTATAGACAGTACTAAAGGCCTTCAGGTTGGTTTCAGTACTTATTCCCCTGTATTCCCATACTGTTTTGCTGAATGGGCAGAAGGTGGGCCTTACCTTGTTGATTCAACAGCTCTCCTCATCTCGTCACTATTACCTGATCTTGAGGGGTTACTACAGAGTTATGTGAATTTCTTTATGGGCCTTTCACTTGGATGATGGATTTAGTGTAAGGTTTGCCTGTTGCCAGCTTCTTTAAACTGGGGAGATTACTGGAAGGGTTTAGGCAATGTGCCTGTCTTCAATGATTGAAGTAGGTTGATATTAAAGTCTCTCTGGCATTGTACATAATGTAGCCATATGGGCATATAACCTACTCTGCTTTGCATTATTGCAGTGGTAGGGAATCTTGAAGGGAGGAAGTGGGGAATCTAATGGGCTGTGTCAATGATAACAAGTCCACTGGTTGCCTATGATACCCATGCCAATATTATATTGTTGATGTCCAAAGACATGACCTTTGAAGAAATGTTATTTGCTTTCCATATAGTAATACATTTCTATTTGATCCTCTTTCAATAGATCATCGGGCTGGTCAACATTTTAAAATACCTGAATTGGGAGATAAGTAAGTATGAATTTGTATAACTTAACTTAAAACACTTCACCCATTTATGTCACATTTTCAAAGTTTTTGAATATGGATTTATGGTTTTGCTAAAAGTATTTTTTGTTTGGAGTTGGGTTGGGGTTTTTTTTTTATACCTAAAGCAATGGTGATATGACTCAAGTATGATTCTTGTTTAGAAAAAGTGGATTGAATTTTGTTAATAATACAGTAATTTTTTTTCCTCTTCTTTAGCAATGCTGATTTATCAGAGCTTGCAAAACAAGCCAAGAAAAAGCTGCAGGCAGTGAGTACAGCTTTGTAGAAATATGTAGCTGTTGAAAAACACCAGGCCTATATTTTACTCCTTGTGCACTAAAACTTTGTCTTTATTTTGTTTTCCAGACTAATTAAAACTATATTGTTCCACAGTTAAAATATAGGTCTACATGTTACAATGAATTAAGTAAAGATTGAAGAATAGCATGAACAATTTCAGCATCATGGGTTTTTTTTTTACATCCCCTAGCGACTTTCTTTGCGATATTTAGTCAATTAGGAAATCTGCACTGAAAAAGACATTAGGCTGCAAGTTTCATTCATTTAACCCTGTTTATTACCAAAAATTCAAGTTTTAATTGAGAAGTCCTTAAGAAGTGGCCCATTTTTCAGACTCTAAAAAATGGTCAAGATATAGCCGGCTCGGTTAATGTATAACGTTTTCAATTTGTAATGATTTTGAAGATTAAAAAGCCTGTTGATGAAAATCAATACATCTTTCGAATTTAAATTTCATTGCCACTTATTTTCTTTATGTAAAGTGCAGATGAGCATTCTCTGTGGCATCTGGTGCTATATTAAGGCTTATACTTGCCTTCTTTCTTATATTCTGATCTTTTCTTCTTCTTTTTTTCGTCCCTCAATTTCCACAGCTACAAAACCATCTCTTTGAGGAACTTGCCATGGATGTATATGATGAAGTAGACAGACGAGACAATGACTCTAGTAAGAGATATTAATTTTCTGCTAATACAGGCGGTTTCAGATAAAGCGCAACCCATGGGGCCCTTTTTAGCATTCATTTGGTTTAAGCTGGGCAGTTGCATCATACTGTGTTCAGGCTTTGATATTGAATACGAAAGCATAGGTCTTACAATAGCCACTAGGATCAATCTATAGTTCTTTTTGCTCGATTGGATACTTACCTTTCTCTTGCAATTCTTTTTTTTTTTTTAAATATCAAGCTACATTTATGTTATCAGGAATTGATCTTGAATATACAAACGAATTTATTCTACGGAATAATGTGATGATGATACCATATATCTAATCTGTGTAGATCTAATTGATGCAAATAAGAAAGTGAGAACAATTTTATTCAGTATATCTAGATTCTATAGGCTAATCTAGATCTAGAGTACATCTCGACGTCGTTAATACATGTCTCCGATTGAAATTTTCAATGAAAATTGAATAATTCAATAATTTTTTCCGATGAAAAGAAGTGAGGAACATCCAGAAGAAAAGTTGATTGATATGAGTGAAACTTTACAGAAATTTCGGTGATGACTTACAGATGTTCAACAAGGGAGGTAATCTAGTGATGAGATTTTGGCATGCACTGAAGCCTATTGAATGGATTATCATAGCTGCCTACTCCCGATTTTTATACGCGAGTCTCCCAGATTTGAACCTTGCCTCCCGACCTCCCATATAGGACTTTTACCTCCCGCATCTCCAGCTCATGGGCAGCATAGCTAAAACAAATGGTAAATTAGCTAAAACGCCCGTCACTAGATTGCTGTCACTTTGTTTTTCAAATCGGTCATTTCTTCCTGTTCCTACCCGTTACAAATTTCCGGTATAAAACAGGAATGAAACTTTTCCGGTTTTCGCCGGAATTCCGATTTTTTTTGCTCTCCAGCATCTCCGTGATGATGTTAAAGAAATGAAAGTAAACGGCCATCAGAAAGCCCACTTTTTAGTCATACGGGTCAGAAAATTGTAAAAGCGGAAATCTACGAAAACGAAGCTAATACATAACAACACACGTTCATTCACCATTCTTTTAGTGGTATTGTTACTCGAGTAACGATTCCGATACTGCTGCCTTTCTCAAGGGGAATTAAGCTTTCTATTTGCGGTATCGAGTAACCAATTCCGATCGATTCTGATACCGCTACATCTCAACAGTAGAATTTAGCCTAACACCTCATCTATCTACAGTCAGGCTAGTAAGAAGTCCAGATAGGAGAATTGCATCGGGAATCGTTATTAGACCTAGTGCTCAAGTCTGTCTTTGCCCCATAGCCTTACGTTATAGACCATTGATCAATGAATAAGCATACATTACATGTAGTACAATGCAATCTACATCAAGCAACTAGATAAGACCTCAGAAACTTTATAGATATCAATCTCAATGTAATAATCCGACGCATGTAATATACATGGTTAGAGAGATCTGTACTAGATAATCTAGCCTAGATCTAATGAAGATTTTGCAGCCTGTTTTTCTTTATAGTTCTTTCAGTAGTGTCAGTCCTGAGGTTGAGGTATCTGTCTGTAAAATGAGTCTTTATTGTTGTTTAAAAAGAAACAAACAAATAAAACAACAAAGAAAACATGT
The DNA here is from genome assembly GCA_028565935.1 of Goniobranchus fidelis. Taxonomy (NCBI): domain Eukaryota; kingdom Metazoa; phylum Mollusca; class Gastropoda; order Nudibranchia; family Chromodorididae; genus Goniobranchus; species Goniobranchus fidelis. The sequence goes on from JAOWAZ010515900.1 coordinate 6,454, forward strand.
TTGTGTTATTAGATCTACATAATATTTTGTACTGCTAATTTATGCCTTGTAACCTCCATAAATGCATTTCGGACGGGGGTGAATTCGGCGACCCCCCACACACATTTTCAGTTTGTTTTTTTTAAAGGCCTGGTTTCATCCTTGACTTCTCTCTTTTCATATCATCAGTAAGACAAATTTCTTCATCTTTTTCTTTATGTATTCCTTCACATCTGTATATATACTATTCTCATGTATAAATAAAATCTTACAGTCACATCAAGTCTCGAAGGATTCCATTTTAGACAAATGGTCTCAGTTGGATAGCCTGGCTATTTGCGTGAACATTTGTGTAAATTATTTCAATAAGTTTGACATCATTTGTTGCAGTTTTTAATTGTTTGGGAATTTGTATATTTTTAATGGTGCAATAATCCATTATGAATTCTTTGTATGACAGTAAATGATAAATTGCAGAAACAAGGATCTCTTAAGAAAGGTGCCTTGACACATGACAGTACATACTGTCTTATTTGCATCTGCTAGCTTCTTTATTTGGTGTACAGCTCTTTTTAATTCCAAAAGTTCATCTCAGCTCTCGTGGAAAACAGAAGGCTAATTTACAATTAAAGAGAGATTAGAAATAGCAGAAATAGGTTATCATGTGGGGAAAAGGAAATGACAAAGGAGAAAAGAAGTTGAGATACGCATACAGTATAATGATTTAAAATATTAAAACATGAGTTAATGGAGCCATAAAAGTGCAAGTAATTAACAGTAACCATCATACTCCAAATTCTGCTCCATGATAACCATCCAGGACCTTTTAACATACTGTGTATTAAAAACATATTGGACCATCAAGATAGCAGGTGACCCCGATAGTATTTTTTAGTCATGCTATGCTTACAATTTGGGGATGGTCTCTGGATAGGTTCCCTCCCTCTTCCAGCGAAAGTTCATCCCCCCGCCCCTTCTTCTGAGAAAACAACCTATCCTCTTCATGCAGGAGAAGATGTTCTCACTCAGCCCTTAGTGGCCATCTGTGACATGCATTGTGGAGAATTGGCTATGGACTTATCCTGCATCCTCTCTCTTGAGAACCCAAATCGCATGCAGGGAAATTGCATTGAATTCCAAGAGCTTTTCAGTAGCAGATTTGCAGAAGGTAGTACCAACCTTCAAATTTTTAAATCTGAAGGATACAATTGGGTTTCAATAATTAACTGTCTTTACATAACAGAAGCTAGCTAGCAAAAGTTTCTTTTGCTGGGTGGTTTAAGTCCCATGCTCTTTTTAGACAAGTAAATACAAATTTACACAAATTTTGCATTTGATTGTAAATTTTCATGTGAGGTGACGGAGCATATAACACACCCATTTTACATTTCTACATCTGCAGCCATATTCTACCGACGTATGTGTGCCAATTTCGAATCTTCCTGAAGTGATTGTGAAAACCAAAGAAATGATTAAAGAAGCTGGTGTCATTGGTAAGTATAATATTATGTACATTCACTTTAGTAGTTGTTTTGTCTATTTAAAAAGAGATAAGGATAAGTTAAGAAGTACTTAATTAATCCAAACTGAAATTACAGTGCATTAAAAGTGGCTCCATTGTTAGATTAAATAACAGTTTCTTACAGCTTATTCATGCACTTGTATACTGGGTGGGGCAAACAAAAAAAAAAGCCCTCAATGTACTTTGGACTGCTATAAATCAGTAACATGTGAATTTTGATGAAAGTAAGATCAAGTAAAGCTTAAATGAGATTTTGACGAATCTGCTAAAAATGAACAACGTGATTGAAGGCAAAACATTACCTGCCTGTTTGGCTCTCTATCTAAACAATGATATTTGATATTTTATACTACAAAAAGGCAGGGCAACATCCCACACCAGTAACATAACGCAAAGTCTATCTTGATTCTAAAGAAAAAGGTAATTCAGGAAGAAAGACGAATGACCACCTCGGTCACCAGATTTGAATCTGATGGGTTTCTTTCCTTGGGATTCGTAAGTGAACGAAAGTCAGAGGTTGTCCATAAGGGAATCCCTGAAACAGAAAATAATGCAGTGCTTGGACTTGATTAGTTAGGAGGACATGTAAATCAATTCTCAGATGTATATAAAGGCTTAGAAATGCAAATGTAATTCATTGAAATGATAGTCCAACAGAGCATTTAGACAACATATCCTAATAAATGTTGTAAATCAGACACAAACTTTTACCTTCAGTGATATTGTGTATTTTTAGGAGATTGGTTTAAAAATTCATGATTTTATAGTTTGTACAGGAATTATCATGTCCTTTTCAAATCTCATCGAGCTTTACTTGGTCTTAATTTCAGCAAAATTACAAAGATATCTATGTGAATGGTACCGATTTATAGATTTCCAAAGTACAGTGAGGTGTTTTTTGCCCCACCAGATATACCATAAAGGCAATCATTCATTGATGTGGCTCACAATAACATAAGCATTTCTATGGAACTACTGTTTATCCCGATTAAATTGTAATCATCCCGATTTTTTGTCAAGTCCCGATTCACCAATTTTGATCAACTTGAACTGGATCTTTTTTACACTTTGAGGACGAGGGTATAGACAGTTTTATTTTTACAACTCCCATCTTCCTTTTGAAAGATGTTGAATACAATTCATAGTTGATATTGATAAACAATATCTTCAACGAGTTGGGACTTCTGACTGAAAATCGCTTAGATATCAAAGCTTTCTGATCATACCAATTAAAAACAAATTCATTGGCATGAAACTCTGAACTTTCATTGTAGTTTTGCTTTTTCCATCAACACTGAAATTCTGAGAGGAATTCCTGAATACAAGGTGTTTATTTAAAACCTTCATAGGTGGGAGGAGACTGTTTTATTTGTGACTGATTCATGATAACAAATCTGCATATATTGCTAGATCTAATCTAGATCTGACTTAAAGAGACAGGTCCACACAGTCACCAGAGCACATTTAGATCTAGGACCACAGAGATCTACTTATGAGACTAGTGTCTGGATCAAGATTCTTCTATCACCAGACTCCATCATTGTTTACATTAATATGGTAGGAGGCCAAGTATTGATTTAAATCAACTGCTGGTCAGGAGAGCCAGGACGTGCAACATCTGCCCTAAAATCCCTACAATGGCAAACACTACAATCATGCAGAAAAGATGCTAGGCTGAAAGTTTGCCACAAATGTGATCACGGAGAATCGTCCATCAAACTACCTGACAACGTTTGACACCCACAAAGCAGATAGGAACCAAGACACAATCAGAAGAGAAATGTTCATCAGCCATTTTTAAAATTAAAATTGTATAGATACAGCTTCTTCCCAAAACAGTAGCTGAGCGGAATGAACTCCCATCTTCAATCTAGGAAATAGAGAATATTTATAAATTCACCAAAGTACTTGACTTACATACTGAGTTTCATTTGGCAAAACATTTGCATTGATGGACATTCAATATCTTTTGCATCGTACCAATTTGAACTTGAACTGGAAAAAAAATCTAGCAATGTCTCGGATTGGCCTTTTTCGCTCAGAGTAGACTCTGTAAGAGAGGGAATTTATTAAGTATTATCTGGAATCTATAATCAAGATCTCGCTAGAGATTCTGATATTTCTGTGGTATTGATAATTTTAATCATATATCTAGACTAAATAGATTTAAAATCACTGTAGATCTAACCTAGGCTTAATACTAACAATCATTTGATCTACTGAAGACTGTGTAATAATACACTGACTGGCAGCATGACGATTAATCTATGACAGCAGCTATCGAAGGAAGATCAGAAGCTGTTGATTTAGCTGAGGAAGATTTGTGGATGGGCGAGTTAAGCTACCTTAATCCACTGGACTAGCTCATAGCAGAAAAGCCAAACAAAAAGAAAAGCATTGTGATGTTTCTAGTTCTTTGTTCATGACAATGAAATATGACCTTTATTGTGGTGAAAGTTAATCGGATAATGTTGAAGAAAATGCATTGTTTGAAAATTTGCAACACAATTTCCTGCATCGTTCACTTCAGATAATATTGTATGAAAGATTCCCTTTAATCTCCAGGTCCAATAGTGGGGCACGTTGGAGATGGGAATTTCCACGTGTTCTTTCCCGTCAAGCATGAGAACAAGGAAGACTTTCAGAAAGTCTGTGATGTTTCCACAAAAATGGCTTTGTGAGAACCTTTTTACAATCAAAAATGGATTCCTGGTTATTTAGTTCCATTCTGTTCATTTCCTATTACATTTTAGTCCTTAAGTGTTCCTTTTCCTTTCTTTCACTTTTTTTTGGGGG
>JAOWAZ010516011.1:0-10748 GCA_028565935.1 Goniobranchus fidelis
CATTTAATAAGTCAATTCAGTAAATCAATTAGGAAATTCGTATTGCTGATGGTAAAAATGACCGTCTATATCTTTCTGTTCTAGTTTTTGGGTACAGCAACCTTCCACTCCTTGCCGAGATTTTGATTTGGCCAAATAAATGATGGGTGTTGTCTTTGAGAATTTTTCCGAACTTTTGATGGCAGAGACTGACGTGCAGCTCGTGTTGTAGAAGGTTGCTGTGCCCAGTAATTTTATTAACTTTTTTCACTATAGAATTTAGTTTCAATTTATTTTTCTCACTGATATTTCCGCCCCACCCCACTAAACAAAAAGATATGATACTCTCCATGGTTGACCTGTAGAACATGTTTATAATGGTTTTGTCTATTTGAAAAGATTGAAGTTTCCGAATGAAGTAAAATCGTTTGTTGAGTTTTGAATGAACTTGAGAAGAGTGGAGCTCCCAGTCTAGTCGATAGTCTATGTGAACACCTAAATATTTATAAGTATCAACAATTTGTACCTTTTCATTCTTTATTGTGAGTTCTTCGTGTGTTGACTTATTAGTTCTGAAGTCAAAAATTATTTCTTTTGTTTTCTTTACGTTTAAAAGTAGAAAATGTTCATTACACCATCTAATAAAGTGATTAATTGTCTCAAAATAGTGGCTAAGGTCGTTGTTGGTGATTAAGCCTTGGATACATGTATCATCAGCAAATTTAATGATGGGAACATTTTTAAAAAGGGTTTTGCATTCGCTGGTATAAATGGTGAAGAGAGCAGGCGACAAAACGCAGCCTTGGGGAGCTCCAGTATTAGTAGTAAGTTTAGCAGACAAGAAAGGGGCATCTCCAATTATCATGTCAACAAACTGAGACCGATTTGTAAGGAAGTTAAGAATCCAAGTAATTAAATGTTTGTTTATGTTCATGTTAAGTAGTTTTTTGATGAGAATGTGTGGTTGTATTGTGTTAAAGGCGCTTGAAAAGTCAGCAAATAATACTCGAACATATGTGCTTCGTTTGTCAAGATGCCTGTAGACATTGTCGAGAAAAAACAAAATTGCATCATCGACACTTCTGTGTCTTTGATAAGCAAACTGGTTCTTATCCTGAAAGGGTGCTACACATGGAAGAAGTCTAGAGAGGATGATGCGTTCGAGACATTTCATAACAATGGACGTGAGCGCTACAGGCCTAAGATCATTAAATTCTACAATTTTTGATTTTTTTGGTACAGGTACAATTTTTGACAATTTCCAAAGCTCAGGCACGCAGTCTGAGTATAACGACAAATTGAAAATGTATGTGAAAATATTGGCTAATTCATCACAAGCAGTTCTAAGAACCTTGGCCCTGATATTATCCGGTCCACAAGCTTTGTGTTCATTTAATTTCGAAAACATTCCTCTCACCTCAGGCTCGCTCACAACAATTTTCGGTTCATTCAACATTCCGTTCATACATTCTGTCCTTAGGTCACTGACGATCGCCGAGAAGTCATGGTTGTCGAAACGAGCGAAGAAGGAATTTAAGTCGTTTACAAATGTAGCTCCATCGTCGGAAGAGACGTGTGCTTGTTTAGATGTGTAGCCTACAATTGCCTTTAGCCTGGACCACGTAGCCTTTGAGTTGTTTTGAGAAAAATCTTGCTCTAGCTTTTGTTTATACTTTTTCTTGCAGGCCTCTGTTTCTTTCTTAACATTTTTCACTGCCAAACGGATAAGATTTTTATCTTTTGACATGTACGCTCTTTTTTTCTCCAATATTATGGTTTTAAGTTCTTTAGTTACCCAGGGCTTATTGTTAGGATAACATACAATTTCTTTCTTTTCAGTAACCAAATCAACACAAAAGTTTATATAGTCTGTAACTGTCTCAGTCAGGTCATCAAGGTCAGAGCATTCGTTCATAAAGACATTCCAATCTGTGCACTCAAAACAACCACGCAACCTTTCACACGTCTCTTCATTCCATACAGTCACAGTTCTCTTAGAAGGCTTAATGGTTTTTAATTTAGGTCTGTAGACAGGTAAGAGTGATGTCATGGCATGATCTGATTCACCAAGGGATGTGATCTCTTTTCATGAGCTAAGAGGGAAACGGGAGCACTGGGTTCTTTCAAAAATAAATCATCAATGTACGGCTTATCCACCACACTCATATGGATGCATATGGTAAGAAACTGAAAAATCTCTTCCTTTTGATGGAGGTCTATTTCTGAAATCTTCTCAGATTTGTTTGCCTCTGACTGTATGGTTTTGATATATCATTTGTAATAAACAGTTCATAGAAGTCAAGGGGAGATGGATTATCTGGCAAATCAGCTTGGAAACCCGACTAACCAAAGAATGGCGGTATTAGAGGAAAGTCAGTGAGATCCTTACACCAATCTGCCGTGTAATAAGGAACACGCTCATTGTCGGGATTTTCTGTCAATCGTACACCTACATCCATCTGTTCATCTAATGTGTCAAATGCATCAGATATTTCTCCTTCAAAATCTAGGATATCACTCTAGATCTAGATCTAGAAGCTGTTGCTCCTTCACCCTCGAGTGCCTGATCACTGTGTAAATTTAAATCTAATCCGAATCTTTCCTCTTCATCTCTTTCCAGATATAGATCTAGGTCTACTTCACTGTCAGTACCCTCTCTCAAGTGTATCGTGCTTGTGAGCGAGCTTACCTCTGATTCTTCTGAATCAAAAAGATCTTCTTCATCACTGAAAGGAAGAATAATGTTTTCTTCATCGTTTGAACCCTCCTCCATCACTAACTCAATCGCTTCCTCTACAAGCACTAACCGTCTGCCTTCAGTCGCCATTTCCGTGATCGGCGATTACGTAACAAAAACAGGATTAAAAACAATCTACAAGGACACAAAATCAGGGTCAAAGGGAAATTAACACTAAATGAAAGATCATTCTTTAGTTCACTGCCCTTACTTTGTGTGTTGCTTACGATGAAACACCTACAAATAATGTAAACATTGCAGGCCGCATAGGGCTGACATGCTGTCACGGCAAGTTAGACCTGTTGGCGATTCATGGCCGATGCGCCTTCAAGGAGTTAATGGCCACAATGTAAACAAAAATTTTTACAGTCTCCTCCTAAAAGATTTTTGTTAATGACTTCATATGCTTAGAAAGAGAACATCAGCCACAAAAGACCTATGGTTTGAAAGTAAATACGGATATCCTGATGTCTATAATTTCCACACTTTTTGACAAGGTCAGCATCTGGAAAATGAGCGACTAACCTTTCTAAAAACGAAGGGCTCTTCATTGTAAATGGGATTGAGGCCATTGTTTGGCACCACCCTTGTCCGGAATTCCCTTCTGATGGTATCAGTTGGTAAGCCATACATATCTACTTCCACATAAGTCCCCACTTTTTTGTCTGATAAGAACTGCCCAGAGATGACCTGGAGAGATGAGTTGAGCAATCACATATGTAAAATAAACAAACTAAAAGAATGTCATTAGAATCCTTACAAAAATGGTTTAGTGTAGTAACTATTAAACCATAAAGAGGAAAGTTCTTCAGAAAAATGGGGCTACACTTACACATACATGAGAACCAAACATACACGTAATAAAAGATACAAATTCTAAAAAATACATACTGTGGAGAAAAATGTTCTGGGCTGACTCTTAATGAAAATCAAAACTCAGCTTGTAAATCTAAAACCAAACCAATGAGTTCCAGATAAAGTACTAAAGATTTCAAATCCTTTTGAATTTCAAATTGTTTTTATTTCTCTCATCCAAACTCATGACTAACCACACATGCTTTCATTATTTTAAAAAAAATTTGTTTTAAATGGCAAAGAATGTGATACATGTGTCAAGGCGGTGAGTCCTTATTTGCTAGTTAATTCAAATCTAAGGAGGAAGTATTAGTGTTTTTCTCATTCATTTACCTGCACAGAACAATGGGCTGCAATGACACCATCTACAGGGCTCTCAGAGAATGGGTCAAAGGTCCTGTCCGGCCTTCGCATGAAATCCGGTTTCAGCAGATATCTACATTTCAATTTTTAATAAATAGAGAATAACAAATGCATGTATGGGTACACAATTGCATTTAGAATATAATAAGTGTAATAAACAAGACACATATTCAGTCAACAAAGAACCGCATTAAATTGATTTAAGAATGGACATATGACACAATTGTAAACTGAGGTGATGTCAGCCATGTTGGTTAATTTCAACTTTCTCTCAACAAGTACCATCAAGAGGATTTAAATTTTACTTTTCTTTGACATATTGGCTACCTATAATCTAAAAATTACTGACAAAATATTAACAGTAAACTGTAATACTATGAAAATATCTGGTAGTGTCCAGAATGGATTATAGGTAAGCTTGGAATTTTTAATAATGTTAATTTCAGCCCTTATACCAACTTTTGAAAAAGCTTCATCGTAATGTCGGGTCTGCTCATAAGACAAAAGGTGACATCAGAGAAAAAAAAGAGACAACAGAAAATGAAGCATTTGCTAAATTATGATTACCCGCAGTTGCCATTGTACTCAAATTTGCCTTGGTTCAGTTGCATATTAATATATGTATTTTTTTAATACATCTGGCCTTTTCTGTAATGTTTATACAATGAGAATGTGGGCGTATAGAGTCAATGAGTGTCAGTAAAATCTCACGAAGTGGCGTATCTGACATTTTATACATTTTTAGATATCAAATTACCCTATAATGTTAACTTGGAGTATTGTTCCACGAAGGGAATGGCTTGATCTACATGATGTAAAAATTTGACACCGATACGTTCGAAACGTTTGAAGCAACAGCAAAAAACATGGTCCTTGAAAATCTAAAAAATCCTTAAAACGCTCTCCTGAAAAAGTGTGAAAATCGTGATACGTCCATTCGTGAGAAAGACGACGATATAGTATTTGGGACCATCAATATCCTTAATCAGATGCCAAGAAATTGACAATTTGTAAACAAAATAAAATTCATTCTCAATAGTGGCATTTTGTAATATAAGGGCGGTAGGTCGCATTCATATTATGCTTTGGAGCAGCCTTTTATTTTCCCTTACATTGCCTTGCCTGTCCGAAAGCTTAAAGAATCGTTAGAGCACCAATGATTATTTTTGGACAAGCTTCCTCCTTCTGTCTTGGTTTTTCACGGCTATTTGAGAGTGGTGGGGGAAGGAAATGGTCAAATTTGTGCACTCAGTCCATGGCAGACCTATAAAGAAGAAGCCCCAAACCCTCAATAAATGAAAATATTCTATCGAAGACCCCTTCTTATATTTTACTCTGACGCCATTCGCATTAAAGAAGTCTCAAACAGGAAAAAAAGGATGCCAAATTTGTACCCAAGAATCAATTCTTTCCACTGCAAAGAGGCAAAAACCTACATGACACCATTTTAGGCAAAAAAACATTTTCTAGTAGTTTTGTGACTGAGTGTGTGTGTGTGTGTGTTTGTGTGTGCGTGCGCGCGCGCGCGCGCGTGTGTGTGTGTGTGTGTAAATTTCAGTTTTTATAACTAAAACCAAATTTAAGTTCTTACAAAGAGTAGGTGTACATTAAAATTCAAGGACAGTAAACAGAATTAGCAAGGGTTTTTCATCCACAGCAGCATTACGCGGGGATACTGTAACTTGACAAAGTGATATGATTTCATACCACAGGTGTGGGTTTTGAAGTTGGCCAGGACACACCTATCAAGTATTTAGTGCTACAGGTTCACTACAAGAACGTCTCCAAATTCCTTGCACCAGGTACGTAAGAAACTGTGGAAACCGAGTGAAGTAGGTAAATTCAACAGTTTTATCGGAGTTATAGTTAAGATGCCCAATTCAGCTGATTTAAAAATATTTAATGGCAATTTGTTGGGTTTTAAATGCTTTTTTTAAAGACAGTTTGCTCGGCAGATTCATTGTAGTTACAAACAAATATATGATAATAATATGATATAATTTCATAGCTCACCCAGGGCATTTAAGGGTTTAAACCTATTGCGCCCTTACATGATGTGATATGACATGATGATATGATATGATATGACATGATGTGATTGATATGATATGTATGATATGATATGATATGATATGATATGATATGATATGATAATGATAATAAGCTATCAACATTTATTTTTTAGCTGTCCTGGAGACAGTCGTAGCTCACGTTCGCAATAGGATTACATATCACGACGAAGTGGTATAAACTAAGATCCATACATCTGAGTCTACGGTTCTTCTCCCATGGGAACATGAATCCAAATAATATTATCACCTATGATATTATTAGGGATAGGAAAAATCCTGAACATATTCAAGCAAAAGATTCAAACTCTGCTTGCTTACACGACGTATATGCAGCTGTGAGAAGTCTTAAGACTGTTTTTGATATTATTGAAAATAACATGAAGTACCATTCAATTTAATTCTTTATCCTTTACGATATAATTTTCTGCCCTTGTGTGACATATAGGACGGACCAAAGTAAAACTTTACAGCAGTTTATTCAACCTGCATTAATCATAAAGCGCTATAATTGATTATTATTGATTAATAATTCTTATTTATTCATTCATTTTTTTAAAACTTATTCAATCATGCTCTTATACTGCCCTTGTTTGAAAAATCCTTCAAGATACAATTCACACGTCAACAAGTTGAAGAGATTAGTATTGCTATTATGCTATTCTGACACATTTGTTAGAATTGCAATTTCTTATCAACTGTTCTGCCACTTAACAAAATTGTAAAAAATCAAAATGCTGCCAAACCATACACAGAGTTCACATATAGAAGTTCATCATGTTTATATTTTGATAAGGAAATGATTGCATCAGGCCAAATTTTCTACTACACAATGTAATTAAAAAAAATAAGATGCTCTTATCTTAGTCTTTGGGTTCATAGCTTTTTCCTTTTTCATGATATAATGATTGATAAAGAATTCTTCCCTCTTCTCTGGTGCTCAGAAAATGGACATGACAATTCTGGTTTGGTGCTTGAGACTACTACAACACAGTAAGAGTTTTGTTCTTGTTGTTGTTATTGTTTTTGTTGTTGTTGATTTTTGTGTTGTTTAAGTTTTGGTTTTGCTTCATTTTGAAGACTTCAGGGTCGAAGTTCTGTGGTACGCTTCACGGAGAGAATTGTATTTCGATGAGTTATTGTCAGGTTTTGATTAACTTCCAGACATCAGTCTTTTATTAACCAATCACTTTATTTTTTAAAATCAATCATGAGAAGGTACCAAAGTCATGTGGTAAAGCAGCAGAGATTTGGTTCTCACGCAGAATTTGAAGGCATCATGGAAATAAAAAGTAAAGAATGAGGAAGTACCGAAAAGTGCAGGTACTAAAAAAGAGTTGTTAGCGACAATTAGGTAGCTGGACAGCTATTTCCTGGACATATATCCTGAAAGGTTTTGGAAATAAAGGTTCTAACAGAAAGGGTTGATGAGGGAGGGACCTCGGCCGTCAAAGACTCACATACCCTCAGAGTCTAAATGATTGGCCAGCAAAAGAAACAACGAGTGTACAGAGACTTCCTGAGAACAACAACAAAAAAAGACTGGAAGATTGCAAGCTATGAGTACCATTATCTGAAATAGACCTTGCACGTAGAAGAAGAAAACTTCGTCAAACATCGAACATTCCAAAATGCCTTGGGAAATTATCAGACATAGATCTAAATGTGCTCAAAGCATTTTACAAGAGTGTTCCTCGACATGCCATTACCAACCAATTACATTCTCAACTATATATTATGGTGTATCCAGAGATGCAGCCATTTTACAGGTGCACTTGCTCTAGCATACTGACAAGATTCTCCTCTCCTATGGTCTGTATAGTACTAAATAACACCTGAGTGGGATGAGGAAATGCATGTAAAAAGCCTTTCCGAAGGACTAAAGATCACCACGTCGCGGCGGCCAGGCTTCGAACTCAAAACCGTTCGGTTACAGGTCCTCCTTGACCGCACTGTCAGGCTGCCAAACAGCTGTTAGAGACATGCCATGGAAAACGATCAAGGAAATAGAACATTATTCTATGGGGAAAATCAATCTCGCTGTAACAGTACAATTTAGAATTAGATAGAAGATGAAATTGATATAACGAAATAGCCCCAATAACCAGTATAAATATCGTAATTTATCAAGCTTTTAAGACTTGATTTAGATGACAAGACAAGTAATTATACTGGCATTTATGCGTCTACTGTCAACTAAACATTTTTGTGCAATCGCTTTCTGTCCTGACCATTCGGATAATATAATGAAGATGTAGCTGTTACCAATGCACGCTGTGGCTTTTCTTTGGAGGAAGATTGTGGTCTGGGTATTGTGATTAATTGACATTGGATCGATCGTTCTCGCTGCTTTATTGTGAGAAGATGGTTTGCATAGGCCAAATAAAATAGATTGATGCATTTTGAATGAGACATGACATGCAGCTGATTACATTAGGATTTTATGGGCTATTCTATTATCAGAAAAGGAATATATGAAATGTATGGCGACTCTCTGTTTGAACATATTAACCATAGCATCAAGCCATCTGAAAGGAAAATGTGTGGTATGTTTGCAAATTATGTTTAGTTTAACTCTGATAGCGAATGTCTTGCCCTTCTCCGCTCACCCTTAAAAAAAAAAATTCTTTGAAAAACTTAGAACGTGTAGTAAGGTATTTATGTACAGTATATTATGGTGTACCAAACAATGCCATAATATATTTTAACGTAACGCATGTATACTTCTCTCTCTTATCTTCAGTCAACAAAGATAGAACATGGTATCGTTGTATATCAGTGAATGTGAAAGGACACACTTTATAAGTAGTTGGATGGTAATGGTGATAGTGATGATGATGGTGGTGATAGTTATTATTATTGTCGTATAACTAAAAATTGATAATTTTCTTGATAGCCATTTCCTCTATGACGTCACTGGTTGACCGGACAACCATAGTATGTAAATCTTTCAATATGATTCGACAGTTCGTAACCAACGCGGTTAGTTAGAATGTCCAGTTAGAGAGCTCACGGATTGCTCGTGTTGACATATACTCAGAAGTCATAGTTCGGAAGACAGAGCGAATTTGGAGTTAGTTGACCCCAGGAGCTCGTACAATACACATTGCTTTTGAAGCCAGTTCCAAGCGAAGAATTTCCTTCGACGATTCAACCTTCAGCATTTTTATGTTACTGTACGCTGCTAATTTACAACTCAAGAGTTTACCTAGGAGCTCAGAGAATCCTCAACCAAACAAGTGAAGTAATATTGCGATGTTATTCCTTCGCGTCCTCGATTTAACTTCAATCTATTTTGGAGATATCCTGAGCGTAATTATAACTCTACCAGCTCCAGAGTGAAGTACTTATTCATTATTTGTCTTCGTCAAACATATATTAAATTTCACATCATTCCTTCAGCTGGACATGATTTTTTAAAATTTTATTTACAATTACTAATCATGGATTAAAGGAGAATGTCCTATCGGAAATGTATATTTTAGCGTAAAGGATTAACGCATCATGTAAAATGGCACTTTCCTACCCCATTTTCCTAGTTTTAAAGTATTACATTGCCCTCTTTATTAACTCCCCTGAGGATATATATATACCCTGTAAATATATACATTTAATATCTTACAGTACTTTTAAAAGATAACAAATCCATCTAATGTCTTTTTAAAACGGGGCGGGGGGATGTCGTATAACTAAACGTCAATAGTTTTCTTGATAGCCATTTCCTGTATGACGTCACTGGTTGACCGGACAACAATAGTATGTAAATCTTTCAATCTGATTCGACAGTTCGTAACCAGCGCGGTTAGTTAGAATGTCCAGTTAGAGAGCTCACGGAACGCTCGTGTTGAAATGTACTCAATAGTCATAGTTTGGAAGACAGGGCGAAATTGGAGTAAGTTGACCCCAAGGGCTCGTACAGTACACTTTGATTTTGAAGCCAGCTCCGCGACGAGTTTCCTTCGACGCCTCGGCCCTTCATTATTTCTTGTGACTGTGCGCAGCTGTATTAGGGCCTACAACTCGAGATCACCCAGGAGCTCAGAGAATCATCAACCAAACCAGTGAAGTATTAAAGCGATGTCCTTCCTTCGCACCTTCATTTCACTTCAACTTATTTTGGAGATATACTGAGCTCAATTACAACTCTTCTATCCAGCTCAACATCAAATATCTACTCGTCATTTAACTTCGTCAAGAGCATTGAAAATTTACATCGTTCCATCAGCTGACGAAAGTCTAATTTTGAATTGAAAACCCAACTAACTGTGAGCTGTGAAATCTATTTTTATTCAAAAGTGAAATAAGTGCTATTACAACAATTGTCCTAAATCCAAAGAACTGTCAAGGGATTTCAATTGATAAACGACAGGAAGTGCCATTTCTAAAATATAATTAAAATTTGCTAAGATTTGAAGAGTTCGTCCTACATATCATTTCATCAGATAAGACAACATATTATTCCTTGTGATTTCATCATATATCCCTTTGAAATCAACGTTGATTGTCTTAAATAAATCTCTGGAATGTTGACATCGGCCGTTAAATCATCGTCTCCTGAGTGTATACCGTTGTTGTGGTCCTCGTGAAGATAGTCGTTTGCCAGGTCCTATGTCCTTCGTCTTTGTGCATCACAACAATTATTATTATGATTCCAAACCAAAGGGACTTCCCATCCGAGATTAAGGAATCAAGGCAAAGACCAGACATTGTAGTGTACTCTCGCAGACAGAAGAAATTTGTTCTGA
>JAOWAZ010516122.1:0-16175 GCA_028565935.1 Goniobranchus fidelis
CGATACTATCTGCATGTGTACCGTGGAATACCACGTGCCATTTCTGGAACACTTTCAATGCTTCAGCACGAGGAGGAAGCCTTTAAAGCGAGAAAGAAATTTGCTTGTATAGTTCTGATTCACATATTTTTCAAAAATATTTCTTAATTATGAGATTTCTTTAAGTAAATCATCAAGGGCTAATTGATTAATTTTTTCTTCAGCTGCTAAAAACTTTTTATCTTCAGTTTCTGGTTGTACACTAATTTTAAAATATGGATTATCTTTAGCAACCAACTCTTGATTAATAATACTAACTAAACAATTATTATTATTCTTAGTTTTAGAAAAACCTTCATCACTTGTTGAAAAAGGCACATCCTTAAACACAACGCTTTTATTAACTTGATCAATTTTTTTAATTAGAGCCCGATCATCAACATTAACTAAGGCCATTGCTTGAACATGATGTGACTTATTTAATAGTGGTTTAAATAATTTTTGACCTTGAGTTTGACGAGAAAAAGGTCTAATATTTTTAACATGAATTCTTTTTAAAGCCCCGCGGTCAGAAATTAAGCCAATTGCCCCGTTGTTATTAGCGCTAGTCATAGCCTGAATCATTACTCCTAAGGGTAAATTCATAGCCTTAACACCTTTACTTTTAAGCCCATTAATAGGTATGGAAACTTCACTATAACGCACCGCCTTATTATTGGAAGCTAAAACAATAACTTGCATTTGACTATTACTTAAAGCCGCAGCAACAAGTTGATCATTATGATCAAGAAGCATACAACTACCTGTTTTAATTAATTTAGTTGAAGCAAATAATTTTAATGAAGAACGTTTAATTTTACCTTGAGCTGAAACGGTTAATAAATATGCAGTGTCCATAAAATCACGAATTGGAAAAGCATTAATAATAAATTCATTATGAGCTAACACTAAATAATCATTCAAATGAAAACCAAATTCTGCTCATTTTGTTTCTTTAATTTTATGTAATACTATAATTAAATATTTACCCAAAGAAGTTATAATTAACAATTTGTCACTAGAAAGATTTTTTTGTCAATAAATTAATTGATCATCAGCCTTAAGTGGATATGTTTCAACCGTAAAATCTTGGTTCTTTTTGACAATTAAACGCTTTAAGTAACCTTGACGCGAAAGACCAATTCAAACCGTTGTTTTAGCCATTAAAGCACTTTCGTTAACAACAACTTTAGTCACTTCATTTTCAATTAAGCTCAACCGATTACGAGCATAGTTTTGTTTTATGTGTTGTAATTGCTTAATTAAATATTGATTAAATTCACTCTCATTAGTTAATAATTTTTGGGCAAAATTTATTTTATGAGTTAAGGCTTTTTGTTCTTGTAGATAACTCGCCTTATCTGTACGCGATAAACGATAAAGTCTTAATTCGGCTATTGCCTCTGCTTGCAAAGTAGTAAAATTAAAACGAGTTTTTAAAGCTTCAATCACACCTTGCTTAGAACCTTGAACTTGAGTAATTAAAGTAATAATTTGATTTGTAATAGTTGTTACCTTAATTAACCCTTGTAAAATTTCATAACGTTTAGAATACTTTTTTAATTGATAAGTGATAGCTTGGCGTTGAACATAAATTTGATGTGCTAAATAAGCATCAATCAAAGCAATTAATCCCATTTGCTGTGGTGCCAAATCTTTAATGGCCACATTATTGTAAGTATAATAAATTTGCAATGAAGTTTTGGCAAATAAATAATTAAGCATTATCTTATAGTCAACTTCTTCTTTAAGCTCAATTACAATGGAAATTCCGTGACGATCTGATTGATCACTCACATTTTTAATACCATTAATTTTTTTATTAAATCTTAACTCATCAATTTCTCTTACAAGTTTGGCCTTATTAACTCCATAAGGAATTTCCTTAATGTTAATAATTGTAACTTTGGCCATTGATTTAACCTCATACTTAGCTCGAATAATAATTTTACCCTTACCTCTTTCAAAGGCGCTATATAGACCTTCCTGGCCATGAATAATACCTCCGGTTGGAAAATCAGGTCCAGGTAAATACTTCATTAAAGTCTTTAAATTAGCTTGTGGCCATTTAATTTTATGAATAATTGCTGCAATCACCTCTCCTAAATTGTGTGGTGGCATTTCTGTAGCATAACCAGCGGCTATGCCCTTAGCACCATTAACCAACAAATTAGGAATTAAGCCTGGGAGAACAGTTGGTTCAATTTCCGAATCATCAAAATTAGGTGTAAAGGGCACAGTTTCAAATTTAAGATTAACTAACAATTCTTGAGCAATGGGAGCTAATCGCGCTTCTGTATACCGCATAGCAGCGGCTGGATCATCATCAATAGAACCGTTATTACCATGCATTGAAATTAGAGGATGATTCATCTTTCAACTTTGACTCATTCGAACCATCGCTTCATAAATTGAACTATCACCATGAGGATGATATTTACCAATTACTTCACCCACTACACGAGCTGATTTCTTAAAAGGCTTTTGGTAAGTTAAGCCTAATTCATGCATCGCAAATAAAATTCGACGTTGTACTGGCTTTAACCCATCTCGAGCATCGGGTAAAGCCCGACCCTGAATGATGTATTTTGCATAACGGCCAAAACGATCAGCCATAATTTGATCTAAGGCTTGAACTATAATTTTTTCTTGATTTTGCTTACTCATTTTGAGCCTCTTTAATAAAATTAAATTGATCTTCTAAAGTAAACTTGACATTTTCGTTAATTCATAATTTACGCAAATCAACTTTGTCTCCCATTAAGGTTGAAACGCGACGTTCAGCCATAGCCGCATCTTCAATAGTAACTTGAATCAAAGTTCTTGTCTCCGGATTCATGGTCGTTTCTCAAAGTTGTTCAGCATTCATTTCTCCTAAACCTTTATAACGTTGAATAGTCCCGTTTTTAAAATCATTTTCAAGAAGTACTTTAAGTTGTTGATTTGTTCAAGCGTATTTAAAATCTTGCTTACGTGAAATTTTATAAAGTGGCGGTAAAGCAATGTAGACATATCCTGCCTCAATTAAAGGGCGCATGTACCGAAACAAAAAAGTTAAAAGCAAAGTTTGAATATGCGCACCATCGGTATCGGCATCAGTCATAATAATAATTTTATGGTATTGAGCATTTTTAAGTTTAAATTCCGCACCGACACCCGCACCTAAAGTCGTAATAATAGTAGCAATTTCCTCATTTTGCAAAATAGTTAAAAGTTTAGCCCTTTCTGTATTAACAACCTTACCTCGAAGAGGTAAAATCGCTTGAAAGTGACGATCACGACCACTTTTAGCACTACCCCCAGCTGAATCACCTTCAACCAAAAATATTTCTTTAAGCTCTGGTTTGCGACTTTGAGCAGGAGTTAGCTTACCTGATAAAATCCTTCTTTCTTTAAGTTTACTTTTAGTACTTCTTGCTTCTTGGCGAGCTTTACGAGCTGCAATTCTAGCTTGTGCTGCAGCAATTGATTTTTTGATAATTTTATGAGCTATAGTTTTATTTTCTTGTAGCCAAAAACGTAATTGTTGACTCACGAGTTTTTCTACAGCACTTTTAGCTTCTTGAGTTCTTAAGGCATCCTTAGTTTGACCAACAAAAGCTAACAAGTGTTCCGGCACTTGAATGACCACAATAGCAGTTAAGCCTTCACGAACATCTTGTCCTTCTAAATTAGAATCTTTATTCTTGAGTAAATTTTGCTCACGAGCATATTCATTAATCACTTTTACCCATGTGGTTTTGAAAGCTGTTTCATGAGTTCCGCCTTGAGTTGTTTTAATATTGTTAACAAACGATAAAATTGTTTCAATGTAAGCAGTTGTATATTGAAAACCGATTTCCACGTTAATTTTATTAGTAGTACCCCTAAAAGTTGTAGGTTCACTTAAGGCTGTTTTGGATTCATTAATAAAACTCACAAATTCTTTAATGCCATCTTTAAATTTATAAGTTTTTCGTTGCTGATCTGGTTCGCTAATAACTTCAACTTCTAAACCACTAATTAAAAAAGCTGATTCTTGCAAATGTTCTTTAATAAGTGAAAAGGAAAATTCAACTTCACTAAATAATGTTTTATCAGGTCAAAATCTCACCTTTGTTCCTCGTTTAGAGCTAGAAGCGAGCTTTTGACATGCTTGTTCAACTTGACCACCTTGAACAAAAATGGCTTGGTATTCTTGTTGATTACGATAAACATTTACCATTAATTTAGAACTTAAAGCATTGACAACTGATGAACCAACACCATTAAGACCCCCAGAAACTTTATAGGCATTATTTTGGCCACCAAATTTGCCACCGGCGTGAAGTTCGGTAAAAATTACTTCTAAAGCACTTTTATGAGAGCCGGGTAATGGATCAACTGGAATTCCTCGTCCATTATCCTCAACAATAATTGAATGGTCACGTTTAAGAGTAACCTTAACTTTAGTAGCATAACCAGCTAAGACTTCATCAATAGCATTATCTACAATTTCTCAAACTAGATGATGGAGTCCAGCCTTATCGGTTGAACCGATGTACATTCCCGGTCGTTTACGAACAGCTTGAAGACCTTTTAAAACTTTAATACTACTTGCATCATATTTAGACATATGTTTTTATTATAAATAAAAAATTAAAACCCGATATAATTTATCTATGAATATGCAAATTGTTTGACTTGCACCCTTAGTGTTAATAATTGGTTATTTAATTGGTTCGATTTCTTTTGCCACAATTTTTTCATTTTATTTCCATGGTGAAGATATTCGCACAAAAGGAAGCGGCAACGCTGGAGCAACAAATATCAATCGTATTTATGGTAAAAAAATTGCACTCTTAACTCTAATCTTTGACATCCTCAAGCCAATCACAGCAGCTATAATTGCTTATTTACTAAAAAACTATGTTAATACTAAAATCACTGTCTCGTGAGTACTTCTTCCAGTCATAATTGGCCATATCTACCCACTCTTCTTTGGTTTTAGGGGTGGTAAAGGAGCAGCGTGCTTTGGTGGGGCATTGATTGTTATTAATTGATATGTAGCTCTTGTAACTCTAGTAATTTTATTTACCATTATTAAAACTTTTAAAATGGTTTCTATTGGTTCCATTTTCACAAGTTTTCTTAGTATTCCGTTGCAAATTAGTTTTGTGTTTATACCCTATTTTTATACTAATCTTTCTTCACCTTTGATTTTTAACGATCCTTGATGAATAGCCTCAACTATTTTAACTATCGCATTTTTGTTTTTAACTTGAAGTCATAAAAGTAATATTAGTCGCATTTTACGAGGCACCGAAAGTAAAATTAGTTACTAAAACAATATTTAACAGTGAAAGTTTTAGACGCTTGAGGTTTTAAAACAACAATTCCGGGCTTTAGTTTAGCCACAGCAGATGAATTGGCTTCAAGATCATTATTACCTTGTCAAGGTTCAAGACAAATAAAATTTGCTTGTTGTGGCTTTCAAATTTGAAGAGACGAGAAATCTTGACTCTTAACTTTTACCTTAAAAGCTAAATTACAAAGTTCAATTACTCCTGACCAATTTTTAATCACCAACGTGTCGTAATCATGGCCAAAAGCCATTTGAGTTAAAGGCTTCAAAATAACATTTTGATTAATCAATTGACCTTGAAAATTAATTTGCTTTACTTTTCCTTGAACAAGATTCAATGTAGAAATAGAATCAATTTTAAAGGCGGGATGATGACCAAAATGAAAGTAAGCATCATTTGAACTTTGATTAAAAAATTCAGTTTCCACTATTAGTGTTTGTTCATATAGTGAAATTGTTTGTTTAATTAGGAGAGAAAAGGGATAATTATTAATCTTTTGGGTTGAGGCTTGAAAAGTGATCTTTTGTGAATTTTGTTCACCAACTCAAGGCAAGTCTTTTCAAAAACCATGCTTTGGTAAAATATAATTTTTTCCTTCAACTTGAAAACCTGTTGAAAAACCAATCACCGGAAAAACCATCGGATAAATTTTATTTCAATCTTGCTTACCATCGTGTAAGACAGAATAATTGTTAAATAAAACTTGACTAATTTCTCCATGTTGATTAGTTAACACTTGTAAATATGAATTATTAAGTTTCATAATTACTATTATAAATTAACTTTAAAATTTTTATTAGTTAAATAAGCTCTTGAATTAAAAACATATTAAGCAAAAAAACTTTAAACCAATTTGTGTTTTAAATATTTCTTTAATTCTTGCCTATATTTATCATCTTTTAGGGCATAATCAACATTTGCTTTTATAAAACCCAAAGGTTGACCTAGATCATATCTTGTCCCAGAAAATTCATAAGCATAAATATCTTCATTCAACAATAATTTTTCAAAGGCATCAACAACTTGTGTCTCACCATTAACACCGGGTTCTAAGGTTTTAAAAATTTTCATTGCTTGATGCGTAAAAACATATCTACCTAAAATCGCTTTGTTGGAAGGAGCTTGGTAAGGTTGTGGTTTTTCAACAGCCCCATCAATTTTAAACATTGTTTTATTTTTTTCACGGGGATTAATTGGATGAACTACACCATATTTAGTTAAATCCTTATTATCAACTAGTTGAACACCAATAATGGAAGCATGATAAGTTTCATAAGCATTAATTAATTGTTTAATAACGGGAGTGCGAGCATGAATTAAATCATCGCCCAAAATAACGGCAAAGGGCTCGCTTTTAATTTTGCTACTTGCTGAGGCTATAGCATGGGCCAAGCCATTTTGTTCTTTTTGAAAAACATATGATATCTTAATGGCTTTAATTAATTTTTGATTTTCTTCAAGTAAATTTTCCTTTTTAGTTTGTTTTAAAACTTGTTCTAATTCTAAATGTGATTTAAAATAATTCATCAATCGCTTTTTACGGGAAGAAAGCACTAAAATAACTTCATCTAACCCAGCGTCAATTGCTTCTTGAATTAAATAATGCAAAAGTGGTTTGTTAATCACTGGCACTAGTTCCTTATCAACGATTTTAGTCAAGGGTAAAAATCTTGTTCCTCAACCTGCCGCTGGTATAATTACTTTTTTAACTTTTTTTACTGGTGACTTTGATGTAGACATAAATCTCTTTTCTTAAAAAATTAACTAAAAAATTCCAATACGATATTGATTCGCATTAATCTTTCTCTCTATTATTATAACCTAATGCTTTTGTTTATCAAAATTCTGGGTTATGTAATATTAATTAACATTATATAATTATAGTGCTTGGAAAGTAAATTTCCAAGCATGGAATTAACTATTATTACTAAGCACAATAAAACATGACTATTAATTTTAAAGTAAGATTTTTCTTATTTGTCAAATAATAACTTGACTAATTAAAAGGAGTAGAAATGATTAAAAAGTTTAAAAAAATAATTTTAGGGGGTATGGGTTGTATTGGCTTAATCGCTTTGCCAGCCACATCTATTTCGTATCTTCCAATTGAGACCAAGCCCAAGGAGCCAAAAAGTAAACTTTTTGGAAAAATGCAAACTAAGGAAATAAAAATTGTAGACACGATTTCTCCTTGAACCAAAAAACGTGATTATGAAAATTTAAAACACGAAATAGGTGTATTGCCAAGTGGATGAGCCGATGTTTCGCTAGATATAAGAATAACCTTAGGAGCAAATAATGCCACTATAGCAAAACATGTGTTTTTTCAAAAACAACAAACAAAAGTAGTTTTATTTGAAAATAAAACTATTACCATAGGTTTAGATTGTTCGGCTTACTTTAGTAAAGTATTACTTATTGTTGAAAATTCAAAACTTTATTTATATGTTTTAAAAGCCAAAATAATTGGAATTAGTATGGAATTTTATGGTATTAGCCATATGGATGTTAAAGCCTATACAACATATGAAATTAATTAAATTTAAAAAGCTTTTTGTAATCTCCTATTCGGAATTTAAAAAAATATAGCAATTAAAACTTTGTGCCTTTAAATGCTATATTTTTTTGTTATCTAACTAGTGGATCCTTGCTTAGATCTTGCCTTATTAATGACATCAAAAAGATTTAATCATGGTGATACGTTTCTAATTATTTCTTTAAAATTCATACTTCCAACAAATTTTTGTCAAGCTTTAGGAAATACTACCACTTACCATTCTAAAGGTTATTTTGAAGGTATCCTCATCACTATTGCTCATTATGATAGTTTTGTAAGATCCTTGATGTTTATCTTGACTTAGGTTTTGAACCTCTAAGGCAAGATTAATAGTAAAATGACTTTTTTCGTTAAATTGTGTCATGATTAAAGCTCTATAATATAATTAAAGTTCTAAAGGAGGAACAATGAATCGCTTTAAAATTTATTTAAGAACAAAAGGTAATATTGAAGAACAGGCCGCAACATATGCTCAAGTCTTTGAAGGCAAAATCTTAAAACACATGAACATTGAAAAATCTAGTCAATGATCGTTTGCTTATTTAGAAATTGTCCATAATTTAAATTTAATTTTAGCTAGACATTATGAAACAATGCCTACCTTTGGCTATCAAGCAGATCATGTGATTAACTTAAAAACAAAGGCAAGTTTTGATCAACTTTACCAAAATCTAATTGAAAATCCTAATTTTAAGTTAGATTACAAACCTACAGCCTATAATTGAGGAACAACTATTACTAAATTTTATGATCGTTGAGGTTATGGTTGAATCTTAGAGACAGCAAATAAATAAATTTTAAAAATGTTTTTTAATTTTTTGCAAGAACATTGTTTGATGTTTTTGTCAATAATGAATACTATAAATAAATTCAAATATTGAAATCATTAAACTTATAAGAGTAGCAATTAAAGCAATGGTCATTACTAATAAACCGTTTCCTAAAAATAAAGCTATAAATAAACCGCATCCAAAACCAGAAAAAATCACCATCAATTGAATAATCACAAATTTGCTAATTCTTAAAAAGAAAATGTCTTTATTAAATTGTTGACGTGATTTAAATAACAATACAAATGGAATCATACTAATTAAAAACGCAATTGCAAAAATACTTGCCCCGATTTTTTGAGCGCCATCAATAATAACACCAATCCCAATAAAATCAATAAAAACTAGCATTAAAAATATTAAAAATCAATTCGCAAATCAGGAATGAACTAATTTTGAATGCCGCATTTTAGTTGAGGTTATGTAATCACGAAACAATCACCATAAACAAAACATTAAAGCAAAGGCTATTAAAATAGTTCAAAATGAATCATTAATCATTAACTTTGATTGAGATTTTTGAGCAAAGATAGCAACTAAAGTTATTAAACCTTCACCAATGAATAAGATTAAAAGGACAAATAAACGATCAGAAATTAATTCCGGGTTTAAAGTATTAGCTCAACTTTTCTTTTTGGTTGTTGTTGACAAATCAAAAAATCATAAGCT
Source organism: Goniobranchus fidelis (assembly GCA_028565935.1). Taxonomy (NCBI): domain Eukaryota; kingdom Metazoa; phylum Mollusca; class Gastropoda; order Nudibranchia; family Chromodorididae; genus Goniobranchus; species Goniobranchus fidelis. The sequence goes on from JAOWAZ010516122.1 coordinate 9,399, forward strand.
AGCATTGACAATAATCCATAAAATTGATAATGTTTTATAAAACACTATTCAATTTAAAGTTGTTAAAATAATCATCGTCAAAATTATTATTAATGAACTTAATTGTGACATAACAATCATAAATAAACGAATTCTAAAAATTTTGACTTCTTGATGATTAAATAAATATAAAATAATCGACAACATAATTGTACTTAAAGCAATAAAATAACCCGCATATGAAACGAGTAAGACATTTTGTGAAACTTGATCAAAAAAACCAGGTATGCCCAAAAGCAATAATGCTAACATAATTAAAAACATAATTAATCTAAAGGCAATTGTTTGAAAACGATTAGCAGAAAAATACATAAATTCCTTTCAAACATATAAAGCAAAAGTCATTTTAAAAAGATCAAACGTAATTGAAGTTCAATCAAATCAAGAATTAGCTAAGGTATGAATTAAATTATGAGAAACACCTACAATATGAATAATTAAAATAATATCAAAAAAAAGTTCAGCAATTGTTGCACGTTCACGATTTAGTGAACTTGTATTTTTTAAAATATATTGTTTAAAATCTAGTTTCATTTGTTTAAAATTAATTTTTAATTTCATATTTTGATTATAACTTCAATTTTACTTTTTGTAATCAAAAGTTGCCAAACAACAAACCACAATAATTAAATAAATTATTAAAACTTGCAAAATAAAATTTAAAGTTGTACTCGTTTTTTGCTGGCTCATTGAAAATCATAAGCATAAAGCACGCCATCAACAAATGTTAAGGGAATGCTATGATATTTTTTTTCTAAACTAGCGGCAAAAACTTTAAGTCGCTTAGAATCAATAATGATGAAGGCTCCAGGATAAGGATTAAATCCTTTAATTATTCTTAGAGCTTGGCTAGTTTTAAGTGTAGACTTAAGTAACCCATCTTGCTTAGTTATTTTAGGAGCTAAAGAAAAATTTCCGCTTTGGTCTCAAGGACTTACTTCTCTTTTCTTAATCATTTGTAATCACGAGACAATTTTACTAGCTGCTAGTTTAGCTATAATTTTGAATCCCTCGCCCGTTGTGGTAGTACAATCAATCGCCTGTGTAGCTTGAAAATAGATCGGTCCAGCATCCATTTTGCGAGTCATAACCATTAAGCTAATACCTAATTCTTGATCGCCATTTAAAATCGCATGATGAATCGGTGCTGCACCACGATATTTGGGTAGCAAAGAACCATGAATATTTAAAGGTGAATAATGACCTAAAGATAATATTTTACTAGGAATAAATTGACCAAAAGCAAAAGTTAATAATAAATCATAATTCAAAGACTTTAGCTGAGAGTAAATTTGGATAATTTTTTGAGGCTTAAAAACTTTAATTCCATATTTTTGACCCAATAGTGCTACAGGGGTCGGCTTTAAATATAAACCTCTACCTTGAGGTTGATCCGGTTGAGTTATAATTGCCAACACATCAAAATGATTAATAATTGCTTCAAAAGCTTTTAATGAAATTGAAGGACTTCCTGCTAAAACAATTTTCATATTAAACTCTTTCTTGACTTGAAATTCGACGATGAAGTTTAATTTGACTAGCTTTATTAGTAATTTGTTTCTTCAAAGTTTTAAAGGCTGCTTTTAAGTTTTTATCTTCAAAGAAAATTGGCAAAGTGGCATTAATACGATCTAAAGTATCAAACAAATCAACATGTCTAATAACAATGGCGTGTTGCGGTATATTTTGAATATCTAACTCAGTTGCACGATTAGAATAAACAATTAATGAAACAATCGGTACTTTTTGAGCTAAAATCGCAATTACATGTCTAATGTGTCGATCATTTTGTTTAATCGGATTAGTAATATAAAATTCTTTATCACCTAAAATTTTAATTCATTTATCGTCCTTGGCATCCCCTTTGATTCCGCCTTTAATAGATTTGATTTCCACAACAATAATAGCTTTGTCAGTAAGTAATATGGAATCAACTTCAAAAACTTTATTGCTAGCGTAAGCAAATAGCGAGCGATCAATAAAATAATTTTTTGTATGATTGGCTCAAAGTTTAATATCGCTATTAATTTTAATTTCGGCACTTTGGCCAATTTCACGGACTAAATTTTTATATAATTTCCGTTTAATAATTAAATAAACTCATCAACCTAAAGCAAAAGTTAAAATTAACCCACCTAAAATCGTACCAATAATATAACCTATCATATGATTGTTATAATTCAAAAGACTAATAAATTAAACTAAACTTAATAAGTTTTAATCTTTTTAAAATTAAAAATTATAAGACTATCAAAATGTTTAATTTTTTTAACTATAACTTGTGAGTAATTATTTATATCAAATAACTGCTATAAAAAAGACTAAATTTAAAAAAAACATAACATAATTAATGGTAACTCAAGAATTAATAAAAAAACTAGAAATAATTACAAATAGTTGAATTAACATCGGTAGTACTAATGGGTTAGTATTAAAATAAGGTATTTTTCACTTATTCACAAGAATAAAAGTTAATCATATAAAAATTAAAAACATCAAACCAAAATATAAACTAGAATAAATATCCACGAAAAGGCACGGTAGTGAGACGTTAATAAAAAAAATACTAAAATCTTGATGATGCAAAATGCAAGAAGCAATAAGTTGTACTAAAAAAATAATAAATTCCAAAATTAGGGTAGCACTTATTAAATATAATTTTTTCGTAGAAAATGAATTAAAAGCCATAATTTTTCCTTGATTTTAAATTCTTTCTTCGCATAATTTCTCGATGCTTATAAACGTTATAAGCAAAAACGAGAAGCGGTATACAAAGAGTAAAATTAATAAATGCTTGAATAATAATAAAAAAATCAACCTGTTGAAATGAATATCAAAAAACAGATAAGCCATTTCCGGCAAAAAATAAACACCCAATCAACGGAAAGCCATAACCATATTTATTATTACGACCCCTAAGCACTAAATAGCCAAAAAAAGCCAAAAATGCCGCTGTAGTTATAATTATTATAAGCGAGCGAGCTCTAATGAAGCTATCAATTAAATGAGTATTTTTGCTAATTTCTTCTCTTGTATATTTGCCTGACTTTACCAAATGTTCAATAATAAGTTCATTTTTTGAAGTGGTCCCTCAATATATAATTGCAATAATAATTCAAAGCATTAAAAAAGAAGACAAAATAATTAATCAAAATCTTAATTTAAAATTGAGTAATATTTTATAGTCTTCTTTATACAACATTTTTTTATTATACCTAATTATAATTAAGCATTGTTAAGTTTATCAAGTGTGGCATCAAGTGATTGCGAAAGTTTGTTAATTCATGTTGTTTTTGAATCATAAGCATTATTGTTAAACACTTCAGTTTTTTGATTAGGAATTCCCCAAAATTCAAAAGTTGAACTATCGGCTGCTGAATCAGCGGCAATTCGAGGTATAGCTATTGATGAAGCATAATCAACTTTTTGGTAAATTATATTTTTGATTTCATCACCTGTGTCTCATGTGATATTGGAAAGTGCTGATGGTTTACCAGTTACTTTAGCTAAATCGTTAGCATATTTAGGTTTTAAAAGTTCGCCAATAAAATCAGTTGCAATTTGTGCTTTTTCCCCTTCATCACGTTTATTAATCACATAAGCTCAGCCACCAGCTCATTGTTTATAATCCTTGGGTGCATAAATTCTTATTTTGTCTGCTTCAATATGGGCCGCTGTTAATTTTTTAATAATATCATTAGTTCTTCATGTCCCAAAAAATAATCTTGGTCTTTTATTGCCGAGTTTAGTTTTTCATAGTGATGTTGCGGTTGATGATTTTGCTAATACAGCATCTTGAAATACATCTTCTTGAGCACCAATCATCGTCATAAAATCAGAATTGTACATATCTTTATAATGTTTTAAATCACTATCTTGCAAAGTTTTTCCAATTGTATGCAATGGTTTAATGAAGTTATCATATATTTTTCCCAATGAGGATACAACTTCAGAATTATGATTGTTGCCTTGTTTAATAGCATTTTTATAAGTGTTATTAGCTTTTAAAATTGTTTTAAAAATTGAGTTGGTTGCAGATGTTTGACCTAACCCAGCTATTTTAAATAATTCTTGTGGAGCGGCAATCTCTAAATAATTTGATGTCGCAGGATTAGTTGTGATTGCAGGACCAAAATGGTTCTCATCTTCTTGAATGGCTGTATCAGAAATTTCTAAGGCTAGTTGTGCTTCCTTATTAAAAGGAACTGCAAAAACTTGAGAATTAAGATTTTGATTATCAACCATACCATGATTTAAAAAAGTATTATTTGCATTACCATCGCCATCGGAATCGAAATATTTATTCTCAAATTCTGACAAGGAAGTAACTCCGGCATATGGCGTAATATAGTCATTACCTTTTAAAATAGCAATTTTATTATTATCAACGGTTCAAACATCAGGTATTGAAGCATCTTTAGATGTTTTGGTTTCTCATTGAATATCACCATCTTTTTGTTCTTTAATTAAAACTTGTCATTTATGATCCGGATGAGCATCATTATATGCTTGAGCAATTTTTGTATATTCTGAAACTCACTCTTTATTAGCGGCTACAACTAAATATTTATCAAAATTTTCAGTTTCAGGCTTACCACACGCTATTATTGTCGAAATCGGAACAGCTAATGCTGCAAAAGATCCTAATGTTAAAATTGTTTTTTGAATTTTTTTCATATTTACTCCTTATATTTTTATTAATCTTAAGCTATTCTTTCTTTAGTTTTAACATCAAAGAAAAGCCCTTTACTTAGGTTTAAAACTAGTTTTAAATTATCATCAAAATTATAATTATTTTGACCTTTATTAGTGTCTTTGATAATTAAAATTGTTTCCGTATCAGCGGTAACTTTATGATACGAATACTCCCCCAATTCTTCCTTAGAAAAGTATGTCACATCAAGAGTTTGATTAGCATTTTTTGAAACTGAAATCATATCAGGACGCAAAGCTAGAATAACCTCCTTTCTGCCTTGCAATTTTTGAATAATAGTTTTATTTTTAAGATCTAATTTTTTACCAAAAATTTCTAATTTTTTGGTCTTTTCTAAATACTTAGCTCGCAAAACATTGATCGTCGGCGTACCAATAAACTTAGCAACAAATAAATTTTGGGGATTTTTGTATAAGTCAATTGGCTTGCCAATTTGTTGAATTTTAGAATCATTAAATAAAACAATGCGGTTTGCCATAGACATAGCTTCAATTTGATCGTGGGTCACATAAATTGTTGTTGTGCCTAACATTTTATGAATTTTAACCAATTCTGTACGCATAGTTTCTCGTAATTTAGCATCTAAATTAGAAAGTGGCTCATCCATTAAAAATACCTTTGGTCTACGAACAATGGCCCGACCAAGGGCAACTCGTTGTCTTTGACCACCTGATATTTCAGCTGGTTTGCTATATAAAATATGATCAATTTTTAAAAGTTTGGCCACTGATTTAACTCGCTGATCAATTTTACGTTTGTTTAAACGTTTAATCATTAATGAATAAGCTATATTTTTATATACCGTCATATGAGGATATAAGGCATATGTTTGAAAAACCATAGCAATGTCACGATCTTTAGGTTCAACATTATTAACTCTTCTACCATCAAATAATAAATCTCCAGTTGTGATTGAATTCAAACCTGCAATCATACGTAATAAAGTTGTTTTACCACATCCAGAAGGACCAAGAAGGGCCACAAATTCATGGGTTTCTACTTTAAGATTAACATTTTTTAAAGTGTAATTTAAGTTTCCTTCATATTTTTTTCCAACATTAATAATATCTATCATATTTTACCTTTCATTATCCCTTGACTCCACCTTGTACAAGACCGCTTACAAGAAATTTTCTTAAACCAATAAAAACTATAGAAATAGGAAGTGCCACAAGAATAGCGCCTGCAGCATATACAGGTTGATGCATGTCACGTTTATTGGCAACCAATTCTCTAAGTCCTGTAGCAATGGTGAAATTTTTATTATCACTAAATAATAATGAGGGCAATAAAATGTCGCCAAAGGGACCAATAAATGATCATAATCCAATAATTGCTATCATCGGCTTAGTTAAAGGAGTAATAATTCTAGTAAAAATTCTAAATTTAGATAAACCATCTATTTTAGCTGCATCATCAATTTCTGTTGAAATTGTATTCATGTAACCCTTCATAATAAAAGTATTACCGGCTATGCCACCACCGACATAAATTACAATTAAAACTAAATTACCACTAATGTTATATTTGGCCTTTAAAATTGTATAAACAATATAGAATACCGTCAAGGCAGCAAAAGCCGGAATCATTTGAATTAACATAATAACCATTAATGATGATTTTTTTCCTTTAAAACGAAAACGAGAGTATGCATATGAAACTAACAATGTTGACAAGACCGTAAAGAAGGAAGTAAAAGAAGCGATAATAATTGTATTTCTCAATCAATATCGATAGTTAGTTTTTTCTCACAAGTAAGTAAAATTATCAAATCCGAATTGAAATCTATCAGCAGAAAGACGTTGAGAATCCGCAACATTAAATGTGGCCTTAACTAATTCATAAACCGGTCATATAATGATTCCAGCTCAAATTAAAATAATCGCATAAGAAATAAATAATCTCACTCATCCTGAAGGTGATAACGGCGGTTCATCTTTAAGATAAAGTTTTCGTGTTAATGAATCAACTTTTGAAAGCTTAACTTGATCAGCTCTTCGGGCTTGATTTGATAAAATTTTATT
>JAOWAZ010516123.1:0-10745 GCA_028565935.1 Goniobranchus fidelis
ATAAAGCACCTAAATATATCCTGGTTTAAGGAAGACACAGTGTCTCAGGAGATGCTGTCCTACCAGATAATTTTTAAGGAGAGACAGAAAAAAGAATAAAATACGATCCAGTTTCGGAGCAAAAATTGACTGTGAAAGAATATTGAAATCCAGAGCATTTGGATAATGGGACGGCATTGCTATCATAAGAGCTGTAGCATTGTTGAAAGATTAAAATTTCTCTTTGCAATCCTTTCAGCCTATTTTATGCTGGTATGAGTGGAAGATCCTACCAGCAGACGGAGAAAGAAGTCTCCATGACTGTGTAGCTGTTTCTCATCTTTCCATATAATCTTATACACCACATCTGTCTACTCTTTGTACCAGAAACATAGGACAACATGACATCTCTATACAAAGATTGAACCGCTACCTCTTAGTGTGAATGAAAAAATCTATTTCAGACTTCTTTATCTGATATTCAACAATTTCATGAGATGGACCAAAACAATACGTATGAGTAGTCAGTGATGACATGAAGGAATTGAAGTTGATGGATTTAAAACGTCAGATGCCAAAGCATGGATGAATGAGATTCATTATGCTGGAATGGGCTGATGATGTCCAAATGGGCTGATGATGTTGGAATGGGCTCATGATGCTGAAATGGGCTCATGATGTTGGAATGGGCGTTGGATTGGGCTGATGATGTTGGAATGGGCTGTGATGTTAAAATGGGCGTTGGATTGGGTTGATGTTGTTGGAATGGGCTCATGATGTTGGAATGGGCGTTGGAATGGGCTGATGATGTTGGAATGGGCGTTGGATTGGGTTGATGTTGTTGGAATGGGCTGATGATGTTGGAATGGGCGTTGGATTGGGTTGATGATGTTGTAATGGGCTCATGATGTTGGAATGGGCGTTGGATTGGGTTGATGATGTTGGAATGGGCTCATGATGTTGGAATGGGCGTTGGATTGGGTTGATGTTGTTGGAATGGGCTCATGATGTTGGAATGGGCGTTGGATTGGGTTGATGTTGTTGGAATGGGCTCATGATGCTGGAATGGGCGTTGGATTGGGCTGATGATGTTGGAATGGGCTGAAAGAAGATGAAGAATATAAGGATGATAAGCATCTTGGGAAATATTGGTCTTCTTAGGAGTGATTTCAGTGCACAAAATGCATAGTAAGCAATTGGTCTTTTGAAACTTGCAGCCCATAGGCACATGCCAAAATGAATAGTAAGAATGCATCTGTTTTCAGAGGGGAATAATTAATCACTGAGTTTCTAGTGAAGAGCTCAAATGTTTTCCTGTCCTTAAGTTTAAGGGCAGTGTTTACAATTTGAAAATGATTTTCATTAGGGTAGGCTTCAGTTCAATTCAATTTAACTTTATTGAACTTTAATGATAAATATGGATCAATATTGATCTCAGATCTTAGAATTTAAATTGTTATGCAACAACTTCAGGTACAGCATTAAATTATTTTTGGCAAGTAGGCTACTTACATGTCAGTCAGACCTACCCATCTTCCTCTAGGTGGCATGTCCCCTCCAGAATGTCGTCTTCCAATCTATACAGATATCTTTCCATTGCCGTCTTCCTAGCTTTAGGAAGTCTGTCTCCAGGTCTTTCTCTCAATGTCATCATTCCAACATTGTTTTGGTCTTCCTCTACATCTGTTATTTGGCATTCTTCCTTCCAAGATGGTTCTTTCAAGACTTTAGTGCTATTTGATATGACCAAAAATAAACGAGCTTTCTCATTATTATGGTCTTTGCTAGCCATTCTCTTTCTATTTCCTGTTCTTCCAGAATGTACTTGTTTGTTGTTTTCAAAATCCATGGTATTTTTAGCATGTTTCTGTAGCATCTCATTTCAAAACTTTGCATGCTCTCAGCAAATGTATCTATGGTCCAGGTTTGAGATTCAAATGTTGCCATTAAGAATATGAAGGATCTTAAAAGTTTCAGTTTGGTGGATTTTGATGTTCCTTGCCATAATTTTTTTTCGTTTTGTTTAGTTTTTGTAAGGCCATTGCACACCACCACTTAACTTCTCAGACTTGTACATCGTTAAATGTGTGACAACATGGACACATCATAGAGACATGCATAGTATTTTGATATGCAATCATAACAACATGCATTCATAGTATCAATTAGTAGGACTGCAACATGTTTACGTTACAAAGATTCCAAATAATTATTCTTTTATCAAGAAATTTCCACAAGAGGAATACTAACAAAAAATTAAGTAATTAGGAAATCCATGAGCTTAGTAGATCAAAGAAAGGAACAAATAGTTATAAAAAAGTGAATCTTTTATTACCAGTTTTGCATAACTGTGAAGCAGCAGAACAGACTAGAACAAACAGAGTCCATTTTTTATTCCAAAGTTCAAGGTTAACAAAGCCAGTTCCATCTAACCTGAAATTTATGTACATGTACTTTTTACTTTTATATTTCTTTCGAACTCATCTGTATGATCTTATGCAGTTGAAACATTTTCCATATTTTGTTTTACCCAATCATATAGAGTATACAGTGTGTAAAGCAAATGATGTGAAGACTATCTACAAGTACATGACTCACAGATTCATTCCAAAACCAAAGGGCATTCCAAATCCTGATCTGTTCAAAAGGCCCATCTGGTCAACATGGGCCCAGCACAAGAGAGACATTAACCAGACATCAGTTCTTGATTTCGCTGGTCAGTAAGAATCTTGAATAAATGCACGAATGACTGTAATTTCTGCTGTCTTTTCTTACCTCACTTTTTCAGTATCGTTCAAGATAATTAAGAAGTGGTAAGATTTATCATTGATATTGTCAATATTCTCACGTTTGAGTTTGGAGAATTATTCATATTATCATATTCGTACCAGTGTGAATAATCTCACCTATTGGTTAGTATGAGGCGAGAAATTTTTGTTGTCTTTTTTGTTTTTTATAAAAAACAAACTTCACCCTGTTACAATTTCCCTGCCTAAACATAAGGGAATTAAAGTATTAATTGATAGAGTACAGAGGTCTGTAGCAAAAGGAAATGATTTCAAATCAGCAAAAACTGAAATAAGGTATCACCCCTCCGTCCCTTTCTAACAGAGAAAAAAGTAATCAGCAAACAAACATCACAAAACAAAATCTGGAGCAACCTACCCCTCGCTTCACCAAAATTGAACAAGATAAAACATTGACACAAAAAAATATTTAAAAAAAACAAATAAAACACAATTGAAACAACAACCCCAAATCAATGCGCAGCTCTGACACACTAACAAACACAAAAGTAAACAGTAGAAGTGGCAGCATATAATTACAGCTACAGGTAATCATACTAGCCATGGGGCATCTCTCAACCTGTTGTGTTGCTGGTCCTTCTAATGTACACGTCCTTGTGCAGTAGGCCTACATGTTGTAAGAGAAAAGGAATTCCACTGTATCTGGATTTGAGACTTTGCCAGAAGCTTTCCTTCAAAATGTTATGAACAGAATTTGTTGAATAAAATTAAAGTGAATGGCTATTATTTTAAGACCCATGATATGCAAAGCTTACAGGATTATGTTCGAGTTATCTGAGTGATTTGACAGAGCATATCAAACTGAACAGCAAAGTCATGAAGCTTAAAAGTATAAAAAGTAGCCCAAAACAGTATGACCGCTTTCATCAAAGATTATGAACAGAAGATTTCAATTCTATACATCAAGTTCACACACAGAGTAGGGGAATTTTGCTTTCAAATTTGTAACAGAGGAATTATTTACAGGGATGGCCTATAGAGTTTGAAAGATCGATTGATGAAATAGGACCTAATACTACAATTGTATACAAGTTGTTTGTAACGATGATGATAAACCACGTTATAGCACAGCCTCATTTTTGTTGAGTTTGGTCATTTCTTTGTTGCCATAATTTTTACTTGTAACACTGTTTTTTGTAGATGTCCCTCAGGAATCCAGAAAATAAAATACAATATTTAGGTAACAAGGTTGATCACCATCTATGTTGATGGATTATGCTTATTCAAACGATGGTCGGTGATATACTTACTATGTTACAGATTTTGTTATCCTTTAAAATTCCTAAATCCAGACAAAATCATAGCCAACAAACTGCCCATCAGTCAGCTGGAAATAGACGATAAGTGGATGACGCAGTATGGGGACCTTGATTTTGACACTTCTAAATTTCCTGACGTCAAGGGGATGATGCAGACACTCAACTCAAAGGGACTTCCTGTGACCCTTTGGGTTCATCCATTCATAAGCTTGATGTCAAAGTCCTTCCAGGAAGCAGTGAAAAACAAATACCTCATTATGAATCAGGTCTGTCAGAGATGCGTGTGTTTTTGTTGTTTTATATGATGCAAATAGGCAATGTTATGGCACCTTGACAATATTTAAAAGTGGATAGATGAACCACTTTTTAGTACATAAACTTGAAAGCTATATCTGTAAACACTGATGTTGCAGGTATGTCTTTAACTCTATTTTCCTCACCTTGTCTGGGTATAAAAGGGATGTTTTGCATAGTCAATGTTGTATTAATTCAATTCAATTCAATTCAATTCAATTTACTTTATTAGTCCCTGAAGGGCAATTAAAAAGAAATAAAATCAGTGCATGGAATGTAAAAACTTGTACATAAACTTGTACATATAAAAAGAAAAGTATATTATATTATATGATATTATAGATAGATGGATAGTTAGATAGATAGATAGATAGATAGATAGAAGATAGATAGATAGATAGATAGATTAACCCTATCTGTTCCAAATACTGATATGATCAGATTCAATTGATTTTCTCAAATGCCGTCACAGAATGTGTCTTAAATGAGTTGATAGTAGATTAATATAAAATATATCTTAAGAGCATTTTTTGTATATAAGCTGATGCATGTCAGCAGCAGGTTTATGTCTGTGATTTTCAAGCCATTAAAATGTTTCTTGCTTTATACACACTCACAGCGATCTTGAAATAGCCGCGGTATAGAAAGAGTTAATGTCCATGATTGCTGGTGATTGCCTCGAACAAGCCTAAAAATAAGTGTGTATGTTCTTATGCTTGCAGTTATATTAGTATATGTATGTATAAAAGATTATTATAAGGAATATTCAGATTTGTATATTTATTTAACTATGAGAGCCACCATTCATCTCAGGTTATATATGAATGCCTGGCTAAAGGTGGTGAAAGATCTGGTCAGATTGCAAGGGTGATGGGTGGGACATGGTGCTAGACGGTAGTTGATGGTAGTTGAGGAAGGGCCGAAATGGATTACTCTGTAAAGGGGTTAACTCACTGACTGCATTTAGTGAATGGACTTAGGGAAAGGCAGTGTGCCTGCTGTAATAGAAATCAGACATATTTTAATATCACGTTTCCTATTTTTATCTAAATTTTATCTAACGCCGACAACTGCAGGTGTTGGTCATGGCCGCAAATAAGTAGTGGTGGGCCGATTAAGTGGTGTCTTCAGCTCGAGCTTAATCGACCAAATTTATGAAATATCGGGAGGATCGATCCCAACTCGATCTTTGGCAGGCACCAACCCATATCATCTCAATGAAGGATGGACATGATGAAAAGCTCAACTCATCACCGAATTCTTGAAATCTGGCATGTGGTGACATGTAATCACTCCGCTGTGGGGAAAGGAACACAGAATAAATATGATACAAAGAAGGAAAGGAAGGCCTTGTCAAGCCACCTTTTCCTCCCCTTCCGAATTGCTAACACCATGACACAAGACAAGATAGTGAAGCTGTGCGAGAAACTTGAAGCGGGGGAGGGAAGGGTGGATCAACTCTGTTCGACCAAATAGTCCAAATTAATGTAAAAGCATAGGATCATTAATCAGCAGTGAGCTGAGTTTTTTTTAGATCGACTAAACTATCCAAACCACTGGCTCGATAGGTCGATTAAAATAATCGGCCTGTGCACGGCACTGGGAAAAGGGGCTTCATAACTGCTCCATCATTGCTAGGCTAGGCTGTACCATGTCGTTCTTCCCTCTCCTTTCAAATTCTTAATCGTGACACAAGACAAGACAGCAAAGCTGTGCATGTCAAACGTGTGGCGAGGGCGGAGAGCGTTAGGTGGATGTAAAGAAACAAAGAGGAAAAAACAAAACGGCACTGTCTAGGAAACCAACTTGGCTCGACCAAACTCAACAAGAAATTAGGCTTCATGTAAAATCGTAGGATCATTAACTGGCAATGAGCTGAGGATTTTGGATAAACCAAACGATCCAGACCCAGACCGCTGGCTCGATTAGTCGCTTAAAAAGATTGGCCCGTGCATGGCACTACACATAAAAGTTGAGAATCATTTAAAACGTTCCACTGTTTTCATTCTTATCTTGCAGGGCTCCACTACTGTGCCTGCTCTTGTAAAATGGTGGAATGAAGACATGACTGGTCTGCTTGATGTGACCAATCCCGCTGCCGTCTCTTGGTTCCAGAAAAAGCTTTTGCTGCTTAAGGAGGAATATAACATAACATCTTTCAAGGTATTTGGTTTGGTCAGTTATGGTGGTAGATGCGGTGAGTGTATGGTGAAATGATTTGGACAGGCAGGGTATGGAGGAGATTATGTGCTTTCATGATTCTTTCTTATAGCTCTGGCGATTACTCTGGCTTTCTGTTGAAAAAAAGAAAACAACAAAACCCCACTATATTCATCCTCGAAGGGAAGTTTGCCTTTTGGCTTCAATCGAAAACGGGGCATCAGCCGTACGATGAAGAAAAAGTGGGCCATTGGTTGATTCAACAGCTCCACGGCCTGCTCACCAACCTTGGCCAGGCCTATCCTAAAGAGTTTCTTGCAGAAAATAGGCTACCACTATCTTTCTGGCCTCCTAGTCCTAGTACGAGCTCTATTGCTGGCATTGACAAGCCCCACCACACCCCCACACCCTGCCCTCCCTCTCCTTCTTATCTTAACATAGTTGATCTGTCTTTATTTCCCTTGATATCTGATGTAACAGGGATTGGATATAGCAGGTATTTTGCTTTAGTCCTGTCATCCTTGTTATATCAGGTTTCCACTGTATATGGATGGATTTAAGGAGGATATCGTTGGTGTCACAAGCAAAACTCCTAAGTCCATTTCAACTCTTTTTTCAGTAGCCCCCCCCCAAAAAAAAAACAACAGATTTAAGGTGTAAGAGCAGGGTGTATTTTGCACTAATGTTGATGCCTTTTATTTCGCATATTTCTATTCCTGAATTTGAAGAAGGGTCAAATTATGGAATGCAAAGTGTGTACTCAGGAGGTTTTCCTAAATAAAGAAAATTTGGACCGAAGTGGTTTGATTGTGACACCGACTATATGTAGATTGCTGATGTTAGAGAGCTGATGTTAGAGGTGGGATAAAACTGACTTGGGACGCAAAATCGTGGTGGCTTGCCCTAATCATAAATAAGCTGAAAGAAGAAGGAGGTGATTTTAGCTACATTTGTAATTTCTGTTTAAATGATAATCTTGATGAAATTAAAGAAAGAGTTAAGAAATATTTGAAGGCTTTCGTTAACACCTTTTTTTTTCCTCTTACTTCAATTTCACAGTTTGATGGTGGTGAGGGCCTTTTCCTGCCCCATGGTCACAGCACCTTCACACACATTTCCACCACAAATGAGTATGCATCCCTTTGGGCAGAATTGGCTTATAACATAGATCCAGATAGCCGTCGCCAAGAAGTCCGAGTTGGTTGGAACTCTCAGCACATTCCTCTCACAGTCAGACTGATGGACAAATTTTCCTCATGGGGTCAAGATGGAGGCCTGCAGTCTGTGATTCCATCCGTTCTAACCCTTGGTTTGATTGGCTACCCATTTGTGTTGCCTGATATGATTGGCGGAAATGCTTATGCTGACGACGAAAGGATCACTGCACAGGATTACCCGAATAAAGAGTTGTACGTTAGATGGATGCAGGCTAGTCTGTTTATGCCAGTATTACAGTTCTCTTTAGTGCCATGGGCGTATGATGATGAAGTTGTGAAATTTGCCGTCCAGCTGTTGAAAGTTAGAGAAGAATATGCACCCACCATTGTATCTCTGGCAGAAGAGAGTTCTCGGACCGGCAACCCCATCATACGTCCTTTGTGGTGGTTAGATTCACAAGATGAAGATTCCTTAGTCGTTGATGATGAATTTTTGGTGGGTGATAACTTGTTAGTAGCGCCGGTGGTTGTTGAGGGATCCCGTAAGAGGGATATTTATGTGCCGGATGGTATTTGGGAAGACAAACTCAGAGGTGAACAAGTTCAAGGACCCGTTTGGTTGAGGGATTACAGTGTCGCTGTACAAGAACTTCCGTTCTTTCAGAGGCATGATGAATAAGGAAAGGCGTCTGTCCCGGCACACCCTATGGGTTCCAGATATCTCAACAGAGGATGTAGAATAAGTCCAAAGCCATATCAACCTATGCATGTCTTCTCTCATCTGTTTTCTTTCCGCTGACAGGCTTTCTTTTGTCTCCTCAAGAAGGAGGAGATTTTGCTGGAAGAGTTAATGAAGCACATTGACTGGCTATCCCCTAAATGTGAGCGTTGGTTGACTTAAAAAAAAATGCTTTCAAAATCACTTACTTTTAGACAGGCTGATTGCTTTTTGTGCACAAAGTATGGTGTTAAAATACTTAAAGGTTACTGTGATTCACAGTTTGAGGTCTGATGGCCTCGCTGCATAATTTTTGTGTGTGTGTTTTTTGTTTTTTTGCTTGTTTTGTTTGGGTTTTTTTGGGGGGAGATGATAATCTTTTGTTTGTCTGTAAATTATCCCTCCGTTTCCTTACGGTTTATTATGATAATGTGCATCATGTTTATTGTTTGAAATGCTTCTTTTCCTCTTTTGGCAACTTCTTTTCCACTTCTGAAAAACTATTTCTGCAGCTTCTGTTCACTCTTTTAACTTGCCTATTGCCTTACTTTTTCCTTTGGTGCTGAGGTAACAGATAGGGTCAAACAGAGCCCAAGGACCCAAACAAAGAAATCTGTCTCAGAATTGTTATTTAGAGGCTTGTTCTTTCGCCAATTTTCACAAATGATTTTTATTACTGAATTGAAACTGAAGAGCACTGTTGTGTGAGGATATGCATTCTTCCCTAGACAGGAGATATCTATAGATATTACTTTATTGTTGTCTGCCAGAATTTTCTGAAAAAGTGTAAATGACTGGTGTGGACTTGATATTGTGAATGACTGATTTTCCAGGATAATGTAAGTGAATGAGATTGACAAGATATTGTAAATGACTAGTATTGACAGGTTATTGTGAATGACTGGAATTGATAAGATAGTTTAAATGACAGAAATTGACAAGCAAGCATTTAACAATGTCTTGACAGGTGGCAGTTTTATTCTTAGTTGAAGAAGAGATAAAATGTCCTATACTGCTCTTAATTATTGGTGTAATAGTAATAAATATCATTTATGTAGCGCAAAACCCTCTCCATCACAAGCACTATGCGCTTATCATTGCAAGTCAATTATATCATAATAAGGCAGAACAACAGAAAACACCATGAAATGTCAGTACCACTGACAGAACGAAACAAATCATAAGAATAGTTCAATATTAACAAGAAGCTATTGTAAGTAGAAATATAAACATTTAAACATACATGGACACCTATTGTAAAATTATTGTGCGAGGAGGGAGGCCTTTGAATTGGTTTTAAAGCTCAACAAACTTTCTGAATGCCTAAGTTTCTTTGATGGAAGACTTCCCAGAATTGAGGGGCAGAGGAAAGTAAAGACTGTTCTCCAATTTTTCAGATGATTTTCTGTTTCACCAGCATAGAAGAAATCCTGAACCTCTGTTACAGCTGCTCGGATCCAGACCTTTTACAATAATTATTATCAATTAATTACACCTACCTGGTTAGCAGGAAGTTGTCATGTTTATTGAGAATTGAGTAGCTAGAACTAACCGATGTCTGTATGAAAACTTTGCCCACAACTGAGCACTTCAAATGTTGATATCTCCTCCTTGAAGGATGACAGAAATTTAGACCTAATTGCTATATTCAACCAACCGCATTTAGACAGAGATGCAGACAGAACACATTCCTGATATTTCTATTGACTGAAACATTGGATGATTGTAATGCAGGCAAAGAATCTACATGTGTGAATCTACATTGCTCAATGGGCATGCACCCAAATCAAATGACAGAAGGTCATTAGAACTTGGTAAACAGGTCACATTGTGTTTAATAGTCACTCTGATATTATTTTTTGCCAACTTTTTTTTTTCATCTTAGTCCGCATAGAAGAAGTGAAAGTACAATATTGTTTAATGTTTGACTTGTTAGAATTCCCATGAAGAAAGTCAGAACTTACAGACAGAAGGAAAGTCAGATTGTTAAAAGTTAAGGTATATTCTATGGAATTGCAATAATCAGATATCTGGTTATATCATAAATAGATCCCTCCACCCTTTGCCTCTTACCACAAATACATTTTTTTTTAAAAAAAGGTAAAAAAAAAGGATAAGAAGGGAAAGAGAGGGAGAGAAGATGATTAAAATCATTACCGTACTTGGAAATTAACATTACAACAGTAAACGAACATATATATCATTATAAATTTGTGATCAGGTTATACATATTTACTTTTGCAGTATTACTCAACAGCATTTTACAGTTTGTTTTTTTTTAGAAAGAAAAAGGAGAATTTTTATAATCAGTCTGAATACAGTAATAGCCATAATACATGATTGTAAATTTTGTATTATATATACAGATCGG
>JAOWAZ010516234.1:0-10743 GCA_028565935.1 Goniobranchus fidelis
GTCCTTTGATAATTCTTGGTCACAGACCAGTCCTGATCGACAATTTTTTTAGAGACAAAGTAATTTGAAATTAAAACTTAACTATCCGGCTTTCAAAAAAATGACTTTTTCCTTTCATGCTTCTTTTGTTGATATTCCCAAAATCGTGTCATTAGTTTAGAGTAAGAGAAACAGACAGAAAAATTTAGACTATATACAATTGATTTGTCCTAATTTTTTTTCTTTTTACTTGGCACCTCGTATCTAAATCCGCTGTAAATACTGCTGTAACAATATGTCAGTTTGTTTGTGTTTGTTTTTTGTTCATTTTGAACATTTGCCTTTTGTTTCAGTTTTAAACTTGCAGTGGTTCTATCAGAGACAAAAGAAATTCTGTGTGGAAACAAATCATCATCACACATGTTTCCCATCACTTTTCACACTCGTTCACAATATGTGCTTAGCCTATCACAGTAAATCTCACTCTTATTGTGAAATATTTTGTTAATTTGTGTATAGACATTCACATGTAATTACCGCCTCCTGCTTCTAACAAAGGCATCACAGGACACAGATGACAAGTCAGTGAATGAAGATTCAGTCCTTCTCTCACCATTTTTGAAAATTTGTGTTAAGTTTCAGTCATTTCTTAACCTTCAGAATGTTAATTTCCTTTTATTTTTGTTCTCTCCTTCTCACTTGTTTCCCACACAGGTATTCCGTCATCCAAAAGCTACTAGCACCCTCTGGCATTTCTCAGTTCCTCGTAGTTTTAAAAGCAGCTCTATTATTCTTCCCCCATTATTACCCCATTCCCAATAGGCTGTTGTAGTCAATGTAAAGCTTCCACTTGCTCCTCAATGTGTGCTTCATGCAGTGTGTCAGGCTATGGGAAATGTTGGGTTTTTTGTTTTTATTGAGGGGGGCTTGGTTTGTTTTTTTTTCCCAAAGAATTCATCAGCAGGCTGATGGTAATTTCCAGTTGGCAATTTTAATATTCTGTCTTGTAAATAGAATAATATTGGAAGTATGTATAATACAAATGATATCATTGACATTGTTTCATTTCGTCAGTTTCATCAGTTGTGAGATCTGTATGTTGATATTTTACTGTCACATTGATGATGGGATTCTATCTTTCTGTGATTCTAGGCTCATTATGAGGCACTCATATTTTCTTATCTTATTTATTTTCAACTGATTGTACTACTGAAAGGAATGGCATAATAACTCTGAGAAGCATAATATTTTGAGTGTCAAGAGAGGAACAGAACATCTGTCTATGAGATGTATATCTGTGACCTAATTTTTAAAAAGTTTTTTTCTAAATGTGGGGATATCTGTAGATCAAGCCCTTTAACCCTTCCTGTTTCTCTTAAGACTTCAGGAGAAATTATTTGGTGAAGGAATTATACATACATTTGAGATGAGATATTGGAGAGATTTTTGTCCTTAAAAGAGAAAGTAGCCCCCAAAGTATGCATAATTTGCCCCAAGACCCTTTGGTTTGCCATTAGCTCCTCATTGAAGATTTGCCAGAGAGGTGACTCTTCTTCCAGTCTCACATATGGAGGTCGGTTTCCGCAGCTTTTCTTTTTCTTTTTTTTGTTTCGTTTCTCGTTTCTCTTTTTTTTTTTTCAATTAAATTCTTTTTTTTTTCTTATCATTTATGTCATCCCTTACCAAGTTCATTGTTTGGTCTTGATTTAGTTTCCCTAGGTTACTATTTTTTTAAATTCAGTTGGTTGCTTTGTTGTTTTGATGTGGTACTTGTTGATTGGATTTTTGTTTTCTTTTTTGTTTTTATTTTGTGCTCTTGTTTGCATCTGATTACTACTGTTCTAATATATTTGACCTCCCTTGGGAATAAGATAATACTACATTGCATCACAGTTATCCTTCAATCTTTTTTAAATCACTGCATTTCTGGAATTAAAGGACAAATTCTCATTTGAGTTTTTCTTTAGCCAATGCATCCTGAGTGGAAGCCAGTATTGTGTCTACAAGCAAAGCATGTTTTCAGTTGAACTCTTTTCAAAAATACCTTTTTCTTCACTCTTATTGTCTTATGCTAGAATGTCTTAAAACACACTTCTAAAAAGTGCGTTTTTGTCTGTCTGTCCCATTTGTTAGGTTGCTGCCAATTTTGTTTTCGTATGAATATCCGCTTTGACTGGAGTTAGTGCTGTTGTAGGCAAATGAGGAAAATGTTGCTGTATTTTAATTTATCATTAGTCTAGTTTGATGATTTGAGCATGCCTGAGATATGCATGGATGTCATGTATTTACTTTGAAGAATTATTTTTATTTCAGCTTTTCCTTCACTATAGGACTGCTGCCATACAACATGTCATTTTTCCTTTGTTGTTTTTGTATTGTTTACCTTCTTTTCTGGAATGATATTTCCGTTTTGTTTTTTTTTAATTTTCAAATATTTGGTTTCTATCTCTTTCTAAAGCACCACAGTGATTTGTAGGAAACATTGGATAGAATATCAAACTATGCCAGTAGTATCACAATGGGAATTATCTGTAAAGAATATGTGAATTATGTCATGAAAGAACCTATTTCATTATACAGTGCCTGCCAGTTTTGGAGCTGCAGAAAACATACCCGTGATTTAAATGGAATGACCTCTTGGGAACAGAATGTTTTCTTTATTGATAATTATCGTTGTTAAATGAAAAAGTTTGCTGATTTAATGGAATGATAAAGGTGGAAATTTGTCAGACTTGAAAGAAAATTGCTTTAGTGACATATTTTTGAATAGGAAAGTACTGGTACTGGGACTTTCTAATATATTACACCATGTATATGAAAAAAATGATCTTGTATCTGACTCAGTTCATCAGCACTTGTTGTCAAAAAGAAGTTATGTGTCAATGCAGAATTGACAAAGTTGAGTTGTTTCTTCATAGAGGCAAACACTTGCTATCACTTTACTGCAAATAATGTAACAATTGGTAAACATTGCCAGTGTAACAATTGGTAAACATTGCCAGATGAATGTTTTGAAGTGAGAGTCGATTAGCACATAAAATGCATGGCTAGTTTACAGACTGTCAAATATCCATAATGGACATCAGGTCATTTTACAGGCTGCTAGTCTAAATATTCCAGACAGATAAGGGTCAATTTTGGCCTAATAAATGACATGTGAATAGAATCATGCAAGTGGGGATCAGATGTTGGGATATCTAGGTGCTATACATACCACTTTGGTTGCATTTTTGAATAGACTTTAGGAATGTTTGGTGATGTTCGTGATGCTTTATTTGCCCCTATCTAGTTTAAAGTTATGAAATTAAATTGGTCTATGTTTGAGCAAACATTGTAATTGGCTAATGATAGATTGATAAGAATATAAAACAAAATAAAAGAAAATTAAGAATTCAAATGCATCTCTGCTCTGAACAAAGTCCATATGTATGACTAAGTGTTGAGATAAGGTTTGGGGGCTTATGGGGATTTTTTAAAAATCGGCTTCTTACTGAAAGTTGTTTGAAAGAAATATTGCGTAATTGAAATGTGTTATGGGAATGTTGGTGTTATGACTAAGTAAGCAGTGTGCACATTAATACAACTGGTATTTGAGTTTACAATACAAAAAAATTCAAGCTTTTACCAATAAAAGAATCTCTGCATTCAACAACCTAATTAAACAAATAAATCCTCCATGCTTGATAGACATTAAAGTTTACTTTGAGATCTTCAGCTCTTTCTTAAAGGCCAGGATTCTTTTGTTTTATTTTATTTTCATTTTATTTTTCAAAATATTGTTTTTCCTTACAATCTTTCTGTGACAGGCATGTTTTGAGCATTTTAACATTGTATGAAATGGAAGGCTTGACTTTGTCCTTTACTCCCATAAAGTCTCCTTCCTTACTATCACTATCCCCATGAATTTTGTCTTTCTTATGATTTACATGTTTTGCAATCAAATATGGAGGTTTTGTGTTATATGTCATTTGTTAATTTGTGCACTTAACCATTATGTGTTTTGCTTATTCAGCATATAATAAATACAGGAAGTAATTTCTCATTGAAAATTTGAAAGATTTCACCTTCACATTTGATTCATTAGCAAGTCATTATAAAGATCAATAAATATTTTTCTGCTGCAGTAGTTATTCATTTAATCTGATCTTTATTTTCTGTGGTAGAATAATGCAATGTTCTTCA
Organism: Goniobranchus fidelis; assembly: GCA_028565935.1. Lineage (NCBI taxonomy): Eukaryota > Metazoa > Mollusca > Gastropoda > Nudibranchia > Chromodorididae > Goniobranchus > Goniobranchus fidelis. The sequence continues at coordinate 4,162 of JAOWAZ010516234.1, forward strand.
TCATTTGTAAAGGTCACGAAGACATTTAAAACTTGTATATAATACACCATTTTGTCTCTTTGTTCAACTAAAAACATATTCAACACACAACACAAATTCACCCAGGCACCTCCTTGCCACACATTCACTGGCAATTTATGTCGCTGCCATCATTAGACCCATATGATGTTTGATGTTTTAAGGAGGATTTTAACCTTCGAGGTTGACTTGCCCAGTGACAGTCTTCCAGTCATCCACTTTGGTGTGAGATGTATGACATTATTGGTATGATTTGTTTTCTACTTTTGTTGGATGATTTAGGTGCCAGTGAAGATCCAAATTATCTGAGAATTGTGGAGTTAGAACAAAATGCTGCTGGTTCTCTGGGCATCAGTGTGGCAGGTGGCCTTAACAGCCCCATTGGAGATGCTCCAGTGATTATCGCCTCATTGAGTCCATCAGGGCCAGCCGCAAGGTCTGGAAAGCTGAAAGTGAGTATTATATCTTGCTATTGGTTGTGGGGCTTTTCTTTTCCTTTTCTTTTTTTAAAACAGTAAAATACACGCAATTTTGAGGGTTTGAGAAAATGAAACAATGAGTCGTCATTAGCCAACTTTAAGAAAATCAAAGTTGACTAGAAAATAGCAGTATGTTTTTGACAGCAGTATGTGGAGCTCAAGTATTACCTGCATTGTGTAGCCTACACATGATATGGAGGATTGTGGTGGTGGTGGGGGTATAGATCTTGGCCTATATCTAGTGGACATTGCTGTGGCTGTTGCTGGTGGTGGTTGTAGTGATTGGGAAGATACAGATCTAGATGCAGATCTTGGAAAGTCTATTTAGATAGGTCATGTCAACTCGATAGTAATTTTCATCTCATTTTGAGGGACATTAAATTGCACTTGAGTTCTAGTTCAAGACATGCAACCTGCCTAACGAATATCAGGACTTTTAAAGGTAAAAAGGTGAGGAAAGTAAAGTTATTAAAGATATAAGTTCATTGTAATGCAGGCTATATACAAAAAGTTAGTCCCGTACCCATGACTGAGTATAGGGGAATTAGGGGTAGAGCCCTAGTTATAATAGGCATACGGCATAATGTAATAGTTTGCCATTGCTTCCCACACCGACTTTACTTTCGCCAAGTCTAGTAAGACCTAACTACCCATTTATTCTGCTGGGTGAACAGGGGGCCCCGACAAAAATCCACTGCCCGGCTGGGTTCGAACTCGAGCACCCTTGCATGGCAGTCAGCTGCTCTACCGACTGAGCTACCTGGCCGCCAGGCTATATATACGTCAAACAAAAAGGCATGACACCATTCTTTTATGTAAAAATAGTTTTGAAATGTTTACATTGCTCTGTAGATTTGGCAAAAATTTAATATAGACGAAGAAGAATGTTGTAAAACAATCAGTCTCCTTGGGTCCAATTTGTTTTTTTAGTTTAAGGATTACAAGAATGGTAATGCTAAAATCATTTTTTAAAAGAAAAAAATTTGAATGGATACTAAGGTACGCTTGATTTGAAAAGTTTACAGTCTCAAAGATTGTGTTCATAATATGGAAGGTAAAGCTGGAGATGGAGAATTGAAGATTACAAGGATGGTGTTGATTACATAGAGTCTGCAAAGAATGTAATGCTAGGTAATGAGATTTTCTAATTATAAGAATGATAAAAGATGAAAAGCTTGACATTAAAATTGGGGTGTGTCAAGGATGGCAAGAAATAAAGGTCATGCTTGATACTTGCACTTAAGTTTATACAACGATGATCATGATAATTAGATTTTTAAAAAATTTTTTTTTGGAGGGGGGGGGGGGGATTTTTATGTAAACTGAAATGTTCATTTGATGATTTAATTGTTTATGTCTATGTCATCCCTCTCCTTTCTTACCATTTTTTAAAGTAAAATTTTTTATGTTTATTCTAAAGGCCTAGTGTTCACTTTGGCAACTTCTCCTCTTGTGAAAAGATATTTTACTACTACTTTTAGTTTTCTTTTTAAGTGCTGTCATCTTATTTTACGATGGGTGCTGAATTGCAAAAGGAGCCCCAAAGCAGCAGATAAACAAAGAATATAAATATGTAAACTTTCTGCACATTCCAGGCAGGGGACAAAATCCTTGTCATCAATGGTGTTTCAACAGAAGGAATGACACATGAACAAGTCATCAGTAGCCTTAAAGGATCAAAGAAAGTCACTCTCCATGTCATGCAAGGTAAACAAAGAGTTTCGGCTTTCTTTCTTTGTATGGGTATTGTTGTTGTTGTTATTTTTTTTTTTTTTTTAATTATCATTATTATTACTATTAATAATATTGCTGTTATTGTTGGAAACTGTTTAAGGAAGCCATCATAAAAACAGCAGAAGAGATGTGTGGTACCACCAAAGGTGGGAAAATCATAGAGAAGAAGGCAACAGAGTAGTGACCACATGATCATTGTTTACACAATTCTCATTGATTGGCTAGAATGGCTTAGGGAGCTTTCTTTCATTCGGCCAATGAAAACAATTTAGTGAAAATTTTTAACAGGGAAAGTATCAGGTAAAAAAAGGGGAGGTGTTTATGATCTACCTCCGCACAGCAATAATGTTGTGTTATCACAATTGACACCTGCGCATCATAATTCCTTAAGCCGCTTTGCCCTGGGTGGTTGAATGGGAAACTTGGATTGGTAAGCTGGTCACCGCTACTAATCCTTTGGCGGGTGTCTTATGAATGACATCACAGCTGTCAGCAAAGATGTGCTTTCAAAGGTACACATGCTAATCCGGGTGAAGACAGCCATTTTGTTATCTAACTCTATGAGGAGAAATAATTTGTGAAAATGAATTAAATTAATCATTTGAGGCTTTCGGCAGATGAGAAGAAAGCAGCTGCTTAGGAGGACAGTGAACATGGGGATCGTCCTCTTAGAGGTGACATTTAAAGAGAAAAAATCCCGTGACATGAAAACAACAGCCTTTTAGGCGGATCGTTCTGTAACACGGCAGCCTCTTACGTGGAGACCACTGTCCCATCCAGTGACTTTTAAAAAGAAAAAGATGATGGTTGAAGCCATTATAATAAGCATTCCTTTAACCAAAATGTGACACTATCAAATATGAGGCTAATTAGCAGAAACTGTATAATTTTTATCAATTAGTATTAGTAGTAGAAGTAGTAGCAGCAGCAGCAGCAGCAGCAGCAGCAGCAGTAGTGGTAGTAGTAGCAGTAGCACTAGCAGTAGCAGTAGCAGTACTAGTAGTAGGGGAAGGAGAAGGAGGAGCAGGAGCAGGAGCAGCAGGAGGAGGAGTAGTAGTAGTAGAAGTAGTCATTGTCATCATCATTGTCATTGTAGTGGTAGTAGCAGAGGTAGTAGTAGTAGTGGTAATAGTATCATAAAAAGTACACAGCCATTTATTTTTATGACAAATTTTTTGATAAAATATAATAGGGATAAGTTTTAATTGTTTCTAATGTTTATGTCCCATTTCACCTGTCTTGTAACATTTTCATCTTGTGTTATATGCTCCCATCAGAGGCTGAATATGCTTTCTCCCTGAAGAAACCCATCATCCCTTTACTCATGCAAAGGTCTTACAAACCTGATGGATGGCTCGGAATACTTCTTGGAACAAAGTTGTACTTTGATTTCTCAGGTAACAGAATGTTCTATGGTTCTACATAACTTCCAAATCTGGAAGACTTACGATAATGGTTTTAAGAATAGAGGTACGTAAAGATTACCTACCTCTTTTGTAGATTTTTGTAAATTGTGTAATTAATAGTTAATGACCATTAATAAATATAACATATTTATTGCAGATGAGACTTTCATGCAACAGAAATGTAGGAACACTTTTTAGGAAACCTTTGCTTTTACTTTTAAAGCTTTGCCTTTTTTTTCATCAATCATTGTGATGTTACTACATTACTTTTATTACAGTTTTACGACGTTAAAATTCATGTACTTGAGACCATTACCACTAGAGATTTCCTTTCCTATATAAAACAATCACTTAAATTTTGTAGTGATAATTAAAACGCTGTCTATGTCATGCATAGATTACCACATCTGACACTAAGTTTGGGACAATTTATGCATATCTGAACAGGTAAATATGATTTCAACAGCAAGAGCCAAGAACTTATGAAAGAATTAGGCAACCTTGGCCATGGGGATCAAGAAGATATTGAGGTGAGCCCTATCCTGGCTTTCAATTGATTTTTTGAGCTCCTTTTTTTAAACAGGTGTCACATATAATGAGGATCAAAGTGTCTTTTCTATGTGGTTTTGTGGGATTTTTTTAAGTAATCATCAAATGTACATATTGAAGTTTTATCACAAACCATTAACCACGTCAAACATGTTAAGTTAAACAATTTCTTGTCATTAATGTCACTGAAGTATTTTACCATGCACATTTTTACTTTGAGAATATTGAGAGCAAGTAGCAGATGTCTACTATAACCTCAAACACATATGAACAGATCAAATGGTATTCTACAGCAAATGGGCGGTACTCTATCCTCATTGTTCTTATTAAATTTTGATCAACTATTCAAAAACACTCAGAAGCCACAGCTCTTGGTTTGTATGTCTCCCACTTTGGTGGTTGCATTCTCTAATATAAAATATAGTAAAAGACAAAAAATCTGATTGAACGTCCTAAAGAGCACAATACTGCCCCCCAATGGCAGACTGACGTATCAGCAAGTTTTGTGTTTTCAAGTTACATGCAAAACTCTTTCTGATGATCAGCCTCTTTAAAGTTACCAACTGATTTCACTTTTAGTCGGAATTAATGATGATTAATCATAGTAAGTTCCTTTTAACCGTATACTACTGTTTTTACCAGATGGATACAGTCTCTAGTAGTCAATTTATGAAAATGAAATAGAAAACTGGTTTTGTCAGATACGTCGGTCTGCCATTGGGGTGCAAAACATCTGAATAAGAGACATATAGAACCATTGAATCTGAATTCCCTTTCCTCTAACCCAGACCCCAAACCATCTATGAGGTCACGAAATCAGACAACAGAGTATTACTGTCTGCCATATAATTTCTTGTTTGTGTCTTAATTTGTAATGATTCTATTGATTTCTATTTTGGTTTCATATTTTCCTGGTCAGCTGGAGATATGTCTTTTGCTTTAGTTCAGTTTATCAAATATGCTCTTAATAAATACACCTACTATTGAAGACTCAGTTGTTTAACACATATATACATAATAACTTTTTCATGACCGATTTCGGCGCGCCAGTGTTCTCCGCTATTACATGTCCATCGGCCACCAAATTCCAGATGAAGATAAACATTCCCCCAGAGAAGGTTGTATTTGATAAATGAACCGCATTTGAACAGGCCTTACACGTTTTTTTATCCATGGAAATTTTAACTTTTTTGACGATTCCTTAATAATAATATCAAACTTTTAGAAAGCGAAGTGGGAGAAAGATCTCTAGGCCTCAATGCAAACATTAGGTCTAAGAAGCCCGATGATCTTCCATATTGTTTATCAACAATTAATGAAGAGAGCACATGTGGAACATATCTCCAAACTTAGAATCTAGGACTAGATTAACATTTATGTTAGTTTTCAATAACCTGTTTTTCATTCTTGGCACATGTCGATAAAATGCCATGCCAAGCGCATAGAAGACGCCGTATGTCTATTCCAGCAATCTGTAAAACAAAGTAATCATGATTAGGCCTAGATCTACCAACCTAACATTGCAAATAATTTTTTTAAGTTTGGCATCTTTATTTGGATCAAATATGTAAAAGAAGAAAAACAATTTTAGGCCTGTGTTGATTTCAATCTTTTCCTGCTGACACGGTAGGCCCAGCGTGGGAAACTGAGCGTAGATCTTATCTAGGCCTACCGTGTGAACTCTTCGAAGAGAGTCACTGGATTTCTTCAGTGAGTACGGTAGTTTAATTCTAGAATTCTAGATCTATATGTGGATTGTGGAATCAAGTGCAGATCTAAATAGAGATCGCTACATCCAGATCCACATAAAATGCAACGCTTTCGAAGAGTGGGATAGATCTTGAACTAATTTGATTTAAACGGTGGTGGATTTTTGGTCTCACTATAAGGCGTTACATTTCACACGATTGGACGAATTGACTATTGCCGAATGGTTATTGCTGCGGACTACATGTCCACTAATGTCCCGAAAACACTGTTCGATCCCGACAATCCCTTTTTTTTTCTTTCCTTTTCTTCAGATTTTTAAACATATTTTTTGCTGTGTATAAGTATTATCCAGTAATGATACTACTAAATTCAAGAAAATTATCAAAGTTTATGGTTAAAGTCCTGAATCTCTGCCTCCTCAACAAGGCAAGGTCATGGTCCCAAGCCCAGGCTTTAGGTAAGAGTATATCTTTTACCGATCATTGATCGGGGCTTTGCAATAGTAATATCAAATAAAAATTGGTAATAAAATATAAATTGACAATAAATACATGATGATACACAATCGGAACTGACATATGACTCGATCATTAGTTTATCCACTAAAAAGCTGAATAAATGGATTCCTAATAAGAAAAAGACCTGAAATATTATTTGTGGCAAAAAGGAGAAGATGAAATCCCTAG
>JAOWAZ010516345.1:0-10734 GCA_028565935.1 Goniobranchus fidelis
CGTGTCCGAAAAAAAAGGCCGGAGTGCGGATGAAGGAGCGATGAAATTAAGAAACTCTGTCAATTAATTGAAAATACGGTGAAAGGCAAAAACCAAACCGTAGTGCACCCTTGAAATTATTCTAAGCACCACATCCGCCAAATGTCGTGATACGGATGTTGCAGGGCTACTGCAGCACGGAATTTTCTCCTGATGACTCATAATTTGTTTTTTGGCATCATCTTTTCCACACATTTGTGTTTGGCACTCTGTCAAACCAATGCATTGAAGAATGTGCTGGAAAACATCCATAGACAAAGGTATCATAAATGGAAATGAGATCAAACTCCGGTAATTTACGTACTAACTTTCCTCAGTTCTTTTATAACGTTTAGAGCCAAGTGCTTCATATTGACTTTTCACACATTGATGCATTGTCCTTTTTGGTGAGGAGAATTTTGCAAACAAGCGGTTCCGTTGCAGCAATTGGCTGGAAATCTGAAATGTATTATTGTAAATGTGTTTGCGGTACGTGATAAACACATCTGACAGAAGAGTGATGGTAAGGGATGAGTCCGCCTCTCAACTTGCGACAAAAGAAAGCAGAGGTCAGCGGCTCCTCTTATTCGCCAAGTGAAGGCGACCGTCAGAGTGTTCTTCTATGTGACGTTACTAAATTGTAAAATAGTGATTTCTACAGGGCCTGGTGTCCTTAAAGACAGTTTCCCACAGTTATTCCTCGTACGTAGAGCTATGATTCAATAACCAGTTTGCCAAGATTGAATTTTCATGAGCGGAGAAGTTAGGTAACACACGTGCAGACAGACAGACGTTAGGAAACTTATATATGATGATTGGTGTAATGACTGAACAACTTTGAAATGGGCTGAAAATTGCTTTACCTGCCATTAGAGAGATTGACATCGAAGTTTGGATTATTGAAACAACAGTTCTTATACTTTTTTTGGTTTCATTGTACACGAAAAGCTGTATTGTCCTTGATTTTATTTCACTGATATATCTGGCTTTTTGACTACAGAGATTCATTGTTCTGAATTCTGTGCTATTCTAAAACAATTGCCTATGTGTTTGTAAACAATGAAACAAAAACCTTTCTGAGGTCTGAAAATAGTTTGTTTTTTATTTGTCATTACATGGACACCCCACCAAAGTTGGGATTATATGGACAATTTATTAAGATGTGATTTTACATTGATTTTGCTTTCATTTTAGCCGAACAATATGTTATTGTGCTCTTGTGTATCATTGGTGTCATTTGTGGCAATATTATTGTTCATGGATGAAAAACTTCGTCCCATTTAAAATGACAAGGTGACTTAGTCACGAATGACAATGAAATAACAGATTGTTTTGGTGAAACGTTCTCCAAAATATCGTCGAACGAAAATTATCACGATCATTTTAAAAGACGAAAAGCCTTGAAAGAGAGACATCATTTCAATTTCAATTCAGACAATTCAGAACTGTATAACTCAATTTTCACCCTTTAGGAACTAGAGGTAGCCCTGGGTAAGTCAAACCAGTCCTCACCGGGACCGGACGGTATTCATTATATCTTTCATTCTAAACTTCCAGATCCTAGTAAAGCTACTCTTTTGGATATTGTAAACCAAATTTGGACGGATAGGAAGATTCCGGACTTCTGGAAGCAGGCAAACGTCATTCCTATCCCCAAACAGGGAAAGGACCATACGGGTCCAAGCAACTATAGACCTATAGCTCTTACGAGCTGTCTATGCAAAAACCATTGAACGTATGGTAAAAGATCGTTTGTTATTGGTGTTGGAGTCCCGGGACTTACTCACCAAAGTGCAATGTGGTTTTCGGAAAGATCATAGTACTTTAAACCATCTGGTCAGACTTGAAAGCTGTATTCGGTAAGCCTTCGCTCGAAAGAGACAAGTTCTTGCTGTCTTTTTTATGTAGAAAAAGCATACGATACCACGTGGAGACATGGAATCTTTTGGAATGTTCATGATCTCAACTTTCAAGGCTGACTCCCTCTCTTTATCTCCGACTTTCTTCCCAACCGAAATTTCCAAGTTAAGATTAATCAAACTGTATCAGATCAATTTCCCTAGGAAGCAGGTGTTCCTCAAGGAACTATCCTCTCCCCCATTTTTTTCAATCTTAAAATTAACAGTATTGTCAAATCTGTCAATGTCAATGCAAATACTTCTTTGTTCGTGGATCATTTCACCATTTATATCGAGGGGAAACATCTTTCTCATTTAGAATGTTCTATGCAGTTATTTATAGACCAAGTTCAACAATGGATCATGGAAACCGGGTTCAAATGTTTGGAGGCAAAAACTGTGCGCGTTTATTTAACAAACAGAGGAATTCATATCAAGAACCCCAAATTATATTAAACAATACTAACATCAAGTTTGCCCCCACGCTAAGTTTCTGGGAGTAACCTTTGATGCTAAATTGTCCTTTGTATCCCATGCAAATCGTTGAAGTTAATTTGCCAGAAGGCCTTGGACATACGGACTGGGGTGCGGACAAAACAACATCGTTGCGCTTGTACCGTACCTTGGTTCGCTCTGAATTGGATTACGGCAGTATTGTATATGGCTCTGCTCCCGAATACGTTCTTAAGCTACTCGACCCAATACATAACCAAGGTCTGAGAATCGCTTTTGGAGCTTTTCGAAAGTCTCCTATAAAGAGTCTGTATGTTGAGGCTGATGAACCATCACTGTCGCATCGTCGCATAAAACTTGCCATGAATTACCTACTCAAATTAAAATCCCTTCCAGAAAATGCAGCTTATAATTGTGTCTTCAATGGTTCAGCAAGTGAAATTTTTGAAACTTCCAAAACCACTCCACATTTTTGAATCAGAACTTTATCTCACATCTCAAAGACAAATATTTGCCTGCGAGACGTTGATGATAAGAAGTCAGAAACATTACCTCCATGGAAACAACCAGACATAAAAATTGACTTAACATTACAAAAGTTTAAGAAGGATGAAATGAACAGCCTCATTTATCAAAATGAATTTCTTCAATTGAAAGAGAAATATAACTTTGAAGAGATGTATACAGATGGTTCAAAAGAAGACGAGAAGACGGGAGCAGCTATGTACTGTCCTAATGATACTGACAAATCTTTCGGGTGAGATCATAAGACAATACTTCGGTATATAACGCCTAACTCAAAGGTTTTCTGATGGCCTTGAAGGCAACCAACCATAGATCCAAGAAGAACTATGTAATATTTACAGATTCCTTGTCAGCCTTACAGAGTATGCAAAACCCTGTAGGGGCTAACAAATTAAAGATCAACTGTAGACTTTGCTTTGTCTGGATCCCCGGTCATGTTCGAATCAGAAGAAACGAAAAGGTGGATCGTATGGCAAAGTCTGCTCTCCAAGAACCTGTAGATAGAAATAAGCTGGTAATTTTTTCTGATTTAAAAAATTTAACCGATGCATTATCCATAAGGTATGGCAAGAAGAATGGGACAACCAAAATGAGAATAAATTACATGAAATCATTCCCAATCTCACAGAAAAACTTCCATCTTTCAAATTAAAAAGAAAGAGTGAGACAATAATGAGCCGACTTCGAATCGGCCATTCCTCGATAACCCATTGCTTTATGCTCAAAAAAGAACCCTTGCCAGTGTGTCCCTCATGCGGTGCCACCCTGATGATAAAACACGTTGTGTTGGAGTGTGCAAATATGGATAACATAAGAAGGAACTTTTACAATAAAAGAAATTTACCTGACATCTTTCGAGATGTAGAACCCAAAAACCTCTTGAGATTTTTAATAGCTTTCCAATTTTATAACAAAGTGTAAGAATCCTTACTTTTTAAATATTGTATTATAGATATTTTTAACACTTTCATGCACTATGAGGGAAGATAAAATCTAAACAGTATTGGAAAACTGCAATGAAGAGCCCTGATATTATCCCTGTGGGATGTACTGGGCATAATCCACAATCAAACTCAAACTCTCTTTTGACAAGAAATGATTCAGATCTTCTTTGAATTTATTGAGGTTGATTTTTTAAAAGTTTCTGGGTATAATTTCACATCTTATCTCCATTGGTTTTTCTCTGTAACAGAGAAGTATTTGTCGGTTACTTGAATGTTAATATGGATGTACGGTAATTTATAAAAAAAAAACCCAGTAAGCAAACTTCTATTGTCCTTTAGGAAGTAACAAGAAAAACACACATTTTCTAAAAAGTTGAAGTTTGAAAACGGCAATATGGAATTGAGAGTAACAAATTTTATTGATTTAATACTAAGCAAACATTCAACACACAAACAAAAATCATTTGACTTAGATTGTCTTTCTTAACAAATAAACAAGACAAGGGTGACTTTGCTGTAACAATACAACAAACACATTAGAGCAGTTGAATATTCAAGCTGAAGTATGATAATCATCGGCATATCGTGGAATAAAGGGAATTGTTTTACTCAAAGTAAAACCTGGATAATAAGTATTGGTAATGTGACTTGTTTTTCTGTGTAACCAGAAGTGAGGCAACTTTTCTCATAAAGAACTAGGATTAAAGCGTGTGTAACGATTTCTATTATATATCATTTAAAAAGAAAAAAACAAGGCATCAAAAATATTTTTTGCTCAAATCAGTTGTCATGATTGAAAAGAGAAAAGCAACAAAATCAGCGCTTCAGAAATGTTTGCTGAGTTGCTATTAGGTGTTTCATGAGTTTTTGTGGTTGTTTTTCCCATCAGAGACAACTGATAAATTGAAACTATTGCTGTTGCATTTCGTTTTATTTTCTTCTAGGTTTTTTAGCAACAGAACAATGTTGTCTGTGTCATTACTGCTATGGTGCAATTCATTTTTACTGGAATGTTTATTAAACAGGAATGTTTAGTGAAGAATATTCAATCATTCTAGTCGAAGGTGTCAGGCAATAATAGAGTGTCAACATTCAAAAAGATAGGAAATGCTGTAGTTTAAAATGTTACAAATGGCATTAACTTTATGTGTCATCCATCACTCCTTTGATTCATGCTATAGAAAGTGAAGTCACAAATTCATCAAAGTAACTTTATCCTCTCATAGTTTTGATTTTCAGTTTTCATGACGTAAGATAAATGCGGGTAATTAAGCCTGGATCTAATTTTTTTGTTTAAATACCACATTTTACTGGTACATTTGAGGATAGGAGAACCTGTCCCAACACAAATTGAATTCCATGAAACTAGCAAATTTTTGTCACTTGTCTTGAACCACGGAAGTTCACAGTACAGGGACATGTCGGAAGCTATCTCATGTCCACTAAACTTCAATCTATATCATTAAGAAAAAATTGGCCAGACTCATGTCAGACTTTTCTGACATTTCCATGAATGCTGATTGCTATACAGTTAAGTGATTTGTTTGGGAATTAAAAGGAAAGAGAATTTTTTTTTTACTTTATTTTCACTACATTTAGCAAAATTTGAAAAGCAGTCTCTGATTATAAAACATGAGATGTGGAGGAAAAAAAGATTTTTCATAAAAAAGAGTAGGCCTATTCTCCAAGGGAAATCAGAAAATTTTCTGATATGTTCAAAAACAAGCAAAATTACATGCCTTTTAAATCATGAAAAATAGGTCAAAAGCTCACAAAACAACAAATTGGTAGTGTTCCCTGACCTACATCTTCCTTCAATTAAGAGTAAAACATAACTTGTCTGCATAAACTACCAAAATCTTAGCGGGAAATTGTATATAAATGCTCTACAAAAAAATAAACTATATCTCTAAACAGACAGCTGTGATCCTTTGCATCTGATGTGATCAAAATCTCCATACACTGATGAAAGAATGTATTTCAGTATGAAAAACAGAAATATCAAAATGAGAGTAATGTTCATATTTTTTTACTTGTATGTGCATTTTCTTGATCTGACCAACTTTTTGTTATTATCAATAAATCTCTACAAACTTGTGCACTGCAGACAGGTTTGACTTGGTCAAGAGCACACATATTTTACCAAAATTCACAACCTGAGATAGAAAGCATTTACCGTTAAAGTGTTGTGAAGAGAGACTTTAGTAATATTAGTATTAGAGATAAGGCCAACAGCATTGGCCACATAAAGGGGAGATTTTAGGACAATGAGAGAAACAGGAAAGGGAGACTAGCACTACAGAGTATGTGTCTAGACACCAGCCATGCCAGGTATGATGTGGATCAGATCAGAGAGAACATACCAGTATCCTGTAACATGCCAGCTGTATGTATTCCAGTTCTCAATTATGGTAAGGACGCAAGACCAAAATTCCAAGCTCAAAAAATGTCCTCAAAATAATTGAATGAAAAATCAGTACACAATATCTAGAAAATTTTAATGAATCTTTATAGCTAGCACAGGCATTCATCTCACTCAACCAATTCTTTTATGATAAACCTTTTGAAGACAGCACATGAAAGATTAGTCAAACATCTAATACTATGATGACCTTCCACCCATCATTCAAAATTCAAGTGCATCTCAACAACTTTGTATCAACTACTGTACCAGAGATTTTCTCTTGGATATAATATATCATTTAAAGTAATGTAGGGGTCCATATAAACTTTCTGTTTATAATACAAAGAAGACATTGATAAATAGGTTCTGTCATGTCAGCAAAACTATGAGGTCAAATTTTTAAGAAGAGTTTTATAAGTATTTAAGTAGACTTTCATAAGTGTTTAACCCTTAAAGTCCTCAACCGCTTGAAACTGCTGATACCAAAATGTCGTGAACTGCTTGACAACTGCTTGTGACTTTTGCTTTCATTTATCGTTTAGTGGTGCTGTTATAAACCGGAAATGAAGCTTTCACTCATACAGGAGAAAATAAACATAACATCCGATGTGTCTCTCATCGCTTTGTGTCTAGAACTTATGAAAATGAGTCAAAATCTCGATCGACCTGGCCCCAAGGGGAGAAATTAGAATGACTGGTTTGATAATCAGGAGTTGAGTGATGGAGAGGTTGATCAATCAGACGTAGATATGGTTTTTGGTGAACAGGAACTTTGTGATTCTCAGTCTGATGATAGTGAAGGTGGAGATGGAAATGATAGACCTCGATCTAGGCCTGGCAGATCTACATTGAGTCGTTTACCGCATGACTCAGGTGATAGTCGTTTAGCTGATGCCACGCCCACTGAAAATTCTGACAAGTGGAGTTTTGATTGTAGAGTAAAGGAAGAAATTTGTTACCCTTTGAAGAAACAATAGGTCCAACTAATCCATTGCATCCTGATGCCAAGCAAAAACAATAAAACAAAATACAACTTATACCTTCCCCCACAAACAAAAAAAAACAACAACCCCCAAACAAAATGAAAACAAAACAAAAAAACCCAAACAAACCCAGAAACAAAAGTAAACACAAGTACATTGTCTGTTTCCTTTTTTTAATTGTGTGTGTGAGTGTGGGAAAAAGAAGTATTATGCGAAAGGTACATGTTGTTTTTCCGCCCCTAATAGGTGAGTAAATGCAATTTTACTCATTTTCAAGGTCATCCCTACTCATCTTCAAGGTCATCTCCAATGAATCCATAGGTGTTGATATATTCACTGTGAAAATTTCATGTTGATAAAGACAAAATTGGCAAAATGACAGCAAATAAAAAACATGTGTTGTTTTAGTACAATTTCTTCAAATTAATTCAGGATTATAGAGAAAAATAGGATTCAGAAATTCAGGACATTAAGGGATAAAGGGCATGTTTTGGGCAAGGGTAAATAGAGGGTAAAGATTAGGGTAAGTATTTTTTCTGAGTTGTTTTTCCCCCCAGGGCCTTGCTAAGGAAATCCTTCATATGTTTCCCTTTTTACCCAACACCTAGAAATCTAGTCAAGACCAAGATTCTACATTCTTTATGATACCCAGACCCTAAAAATCTAGAACTAAATCTCATCTTGCTAAAATCTGGATCTAAAGTATAAAACAGGTCTTTCAATCACTGATACAAGTTGAGTCTTCTATGAAAGATGCCAAAGACTTATATCGATCTTTATTCTTGTAGGAGATATTCCCTAACAATTTAGAGCGCATATGTAGGTATAGGCTTGCTTACCATCGATTCAGAGAGCATAGGCCTGCAAGTGGATAAGGAAATTTCACTCCTATCCAGATGAATATCAACCCTTCCCATTCACTACCATATGAAAATGTTGATTTGAAGTATCCTGTTTATGAAAACTCTTGCTTGAGTCCTTCTTGATTCCCTCCATATGCAGTGCATGGCAGATTATTGTTGTTGGCACAATAGTTCCTTACATATTATGTGATATTTGTCTGCTGATTCTTTTCAGCATTACTCTAGCTTTAATGAACTTGATGTATTCTTTTCCAACATTGTTTTTAAATTAGTTCACCCATCATGAGTGTTAGTTCAAATTTAAGATGTATGACCATTGGATCAAGCAGTCATTATCAGCTCTGATGGTAGGAGTTGTTATCAAAATAGTGCCCAGACTAGTGAAACCTTGATTCAATCTAGGAGAGAAAAAGATAGATTGTGAGTAGATATGTATATGGAGGTTCCATTTGTATTAGTGATACTTTGAATTTAAACATTCCTTCTAAGTTTTCTGTATTGAATTTAAAATGTTTACTTTACTGTGATACTTTCCTATGGCAATGATACACATGCACCTCTTTTTGTGTTAAAAGAATACGTTGTGTGGGCAAAAAGAAATCCATCCTGAACTTTGAAGCCTTATATAATTCTTGTTATAAAAGCAATCTCTCTCAAATTTTGACATAGTTAAATACAACTAATTTTGTGCAAGTATGTAAAATTTCATTATGATCAAAAGAAAACCCTTAAAGTTGAAGTAATATAAAAACAACCACTTCCATTTTGAAAATAACACTTTTACACAGGTCTATTTCGCGATTGTATTCACGAGTCAGTTTTGTAATGACTTTTTCTTGACTGCGCATTTTTCGTATCAACGAACAAATCCTGTGCTATGCTTATTTAAACATTTTCTAAAGCTTAGAATTGTTATTGTCTCGAAACGTTGCTTTATTGTTTAAAAAAACACCATACTATAGTGATCTTACCAATAGAGCACAAAATAAAAAAACCAAGGCATAAAAATCGACAAAACAAAGACTTCTATTTGATGAAGTTTAGATCTAAATTTCGATCTAGGCTAGATCGTATTAAGTTAGTCGAGATATGTTATTCTAGATCTAATGTATATCTAGATTTAAATCTCAATCTTATAATTGCTTATATGGGTTTTACCTTTGGAGAGAAGAATATATTATCAAATCTCTATTTGACAAAAGGAAAGACCGAGCAGAGCCGTTGACTACAGATCAACTCAAAACAAAAATTTCTAAATATAATGAAAAAATTGCATGTCCATTTAAAACAGATTCTTCAATCTAGATCTAGATCAGAAAAAGAGACTTAGACATTTAGGTATGTTATCACGCAAAGCAGGGACTTACCTGATCAATTGAAACCACAAACATAAATTGACAAATTTGCAGTCAGCTTTTGAGATTGGCGATTTTAACCACTGCTTACATTTTTCCTTAAAACGTAAAAAACTCATTTGTGCACTTCCATGAAATTTTCAAGATCTACTTTAATTTAATTGATGTATATATGGTGAAAATTTCATGACAATTTATTGTGTTATTTCTTGGATAATGACAGTTAAATTCAGAAATATTTTTTGACCACCCAATATATCATGTTTTCTTGCAGCAACTTGGTATATTTCTGCATTTGTGTCTTTAAAAGAAAATTTCTTCCTCTTAGTTTGGCTTATCATGGCTTTATGGAGTTATCACAACAGTTAGTCATTTTAAAGTTTCATGGCAGTGTTTTATATGGGATGCCCTTCCTGACACAACCAAGCCTTGGGCTTCAATATAGATTAAGTACTTATTAACAATCTGGAATATTGACTTAAATTTTGTGGTCCATCTATTTGTAATCCAAGGCAGGAGGTGAATAACATCAATGGTGAAGATTTTCTTTGTTGGATATCTGTGTAGAAGAAATTCTTTGAAAAAATTTTAGAAACAATTTTTTGTTGTTTTGTTCTGTATCACTGAAATTAACATTTCTATGGCAGGGAGAAAGACTA
This sequence comes from Goniobranchus fidelis, assembly GCA_028565935.1. NCBI lineage: Eukaryota > Metazoa > Mollusca > Gastropoda > Nudibranchia > Chromodorididae > Goniobranchus > Goniobranchus fidelis. The sequence continues at coordinate 10,103 of JAOWAZ010516345.1, forward strand.
TGAAATATTATGCAGAGTTTGAAGGTGCAAAGTGGAAATTCCCATCATGATTTCATGTATGGTTATATTCTTGTCAAATATTATATTAGTTAGATATTATATTATTTTTAGATTTTATGTGATAATTTTAAGAAAAATATAGCCCATTTTCTATAATGTGATAAAAACTTTCATATTCGACTTGCTGCTTTTACTTTAGCTTGTTGATAAAGCAGAATAATTTCCACAGATATATCTGTACTTTGATACAACGAAAGATTTTTTTGCATATGGCACCTCATTTTTTTTCCTTTGATGTTGCTGCCAAGCTCAAAGAGTCAAATATGTAAAATTATTTTCATTACAATCAGGATACCTCAAATTATTGTAGACTTAAGTTTTTGAGTCATCAAATACATGTGCCTTAAATTAGTGGTAATTTGATATACTTGAAGTATGGCATTAAGTTTTTCAACGAGTACATTTCATAAGTTTGCTTTAGCTGCAAGTAATTCTTGGCTTTTGGATTTGTCTTCTATCCCGCTACTCTTCCCTGCTTCTATCTTTTTTCTCATATCCTCCTCTTCCTACTTCTTATGAGAGCTTCTTCTCTCATCTGTCTTCTTCTATCAGGCTCTCTTTTTTGTCCTCAG
>JAOWAZ010516456.1:0-10733 GCA_028565935.1 Goniobranchus fidelis
TTGGCGAGCAGGTATCGAGTTGAAAGTCATCAGTCTTCGTGAATAATTTGTAGTCAAAACGTAAAGAAGTGACTCGGTACATTTTTGACACCCGACGCTCAAAAATCGTAATGAACCGCATTACGATCGTATTTTCGTAATGAAAGAAAAAAATCGTAATGATTACGAAAAAATCGTAAGGGTTGGCAGCCCTGCAACAGCATCATTACAATCAATTATAGAAAATCATTCAGAACTGTTTGTTCTTTAAAATATGGATGAAAATTACATGTTATCATATGAAAAGTGACTGAGACACATTTTTAAAAGTTAGTGTAATATTTTGTATTTCAAATAATTTTTATCTAAAATTCTTGTTCTTGATTAAATGTCAATGAAATAGTGAAAGGAAGATTATTGATGTGCTTTTACTATCTCATAGTAATTCACTTTGAAGATGATAACTTGATACTTGGAAACCCCAGATAAAAATGACAGCCTGCCAGCCAGTCATAGTTGGGCAGCAACTCCAGGTAGTATTCCACACCCTGAGCCATTTACCAAACTGACCAAAGACCATCCATAGAAGGTTTGGGGTCGTTCCTAATGCTGAATGCTACCTTGCAACATTTCAAAAAGCTTTAATTTACCCCTTCATGTATCATATCCTAACAGAAAGTGTGTCAGATCACAAAATATCTCTTATTTACTGCATAGAAAATGGAGCAAAGCGGAAAAATATTTTTCTCTTGACAAATCAATTCTTTCTAAAACTGATTAAATCATGGAATAAAAAAGAAATATACTTTTAGTGTAGCAATAGTGATGTCTCTAGCTTGCAATTCTCCTTCAAAATAGCTCAAAAGACGCAAGAGGTCTGCTTTGCTCCAGTCTGGACTAGGTTGTCTCTGTTGTGAAACAAAAATATTTCAAAATGAAAGATTACAAACAACCCACAACTGACCTCAACTTTTTGGGTTAATGGGTTAATCATTATAGTGAAAGTATCTGCATTATACAGACAATATAAAAAAAAACAAGTACTTCCAAGAGTACACAACCTGTGACTTAAATCAGGAAACACAGCCCTCAGTGTGTATGCAAAAAGGTTCATGCAAAAAAACCCCAAAAAACAACTATAAACATTAAATTCATTAAAGCACAAAACAAAAAGATCGAATAATATAATATATATGACATCCTTATCGCCTGCAGCTTGACAGATCAATTACTGTTTTCTGGACTTGATTTCAGTTTCTGATAAACATATGATCAGCTCAGCTGCCATTCTCCTTACCAGTACCTTTATTACTGTCAATCTAAGCCAAAATTGAAGAGCAGTTTTCCGAAACTCAGTATCCCAAAATTCAAAATTTTATGGGTTTTTTTTTTGCTTTTTTCGGAAAAGTCAGCTGATACAGAAAACAGAGATGATTTTGAGAAAATTATTTTATTATACCTAGATGTTCTTGTAATCCCTGAAGAGTTAGTTAAGAATGTTTCGATGACATTTTCTCAAGTATTGCTGTCGTTTTACCTATCCATAAAGAAGAATGAATTTTTCATCGTAAATGCACTAAGTCTTCAGTCTAAAATGTGTTTTCTTTTTTTTTTTCCACTGAAGACCTTCACTTCTAGACACTGCAGCATTTTACTGACTGCTTTTTCATGTTAATCATTTTAAAAACAGAAATGCACAGAGCTATAAAAGCATACCAAGGCTCAAAAATCCATAAATAGCAGATTTTGCATCCACTGATGATAATGAAATAGTTCAATTAGAAATCAAACCAAGAGTCTGAAAAAATGATGGTCTGACTCATGACTGTTCATGCTTTTGCATTGCTTCACCACATCTGTATGTTTATTTTTACGTATTTTATCATCAACCATGCAACAAACTAGAGGTTTACCTTTAAAGTGCTTGACTGCATTTTATTAGAAACATCTGATGAATCAAACCCTTGCACTGAGCTAGGCTTCAAAAAATTCCTTGAACCAGATGCCATTGTGGTATCAGACTGGGACATCAGTTTTGAAACTAGAATTTACAAGAAAAAATCTGAAAAATGTGAGCAGAGGAGGAAAAGTTGTACATATATGGCAAATAATATCCCAGAAAAAAAAAAAAAAAAGAATAAAAGAATAAAAGAAACTGCCAAAAATAAAGATGAATAAAACAAATTTTCTAAAACCTAAGAAAACCATATCTGTGCAACAGATGTAAGAGTACATAGTTTATTTGTAAAATAAAAACATCTTTTTTTTCTGTCATCAAAGGCAATTTCAATTATTATGTTAACAACACTTTACCAGTGTGGGTTCTTACAGTCTAATTACAATACTCATGCATTGTGTCTTTAATATGAAAATTTTATAATATAATATAATATAATATATATAAGAATTTCTAATGATTTAAGTGGATCTTACAATTCTATACATATATACTTTCAACGAAGGAAATAAGAAGGAAGATGGACTCATTTGAGAACAAATGTTTATGGAAAATCATGTTTATCACATTGAATGAATTTAAGACCACTGAAGAATTTAAGGGAACAAACAGGACAGCATCTTGTGTCAGAAGTCATCAAGAAAAGAAATTAGATATATGAGGGCCACTTGTGCAGAAGAGAGGACATGAAAATCGCAAAACAGGCCCTGCCTTGTGAAACACAGGGCAAAAGAAAAACATGCTGCCCCAAGGAAGGAATGTCCGACATGAGGAAAGTGTTGACAGCCGTGCAGAATAAATGACAGTTGCAATCTGCAGTTCGGGCCCTATGTGATGTTTGACGGCACTGGAAGGATGTAAGACATATTCTGCCGTCATGACCCCAAAGTTGTGAGCAAAGGCAAAGAACGACACAAAGTAGAAGTTATAAGGAACAGCCACCACTCACTGTGATTGTGATGGCATAAGCGGCTGGTGACACTAAATGTAATTATAAAAAGACTGACCATGATTAACTTGAAATTTTCTTACCATTGTGAAAAATTGTGATGTTGAGCTTTCAGATTTGAATCATAATGCCCTGCTTGCGATTGAGTTTGAACTATTTAAGTTGATATATAATGTATATGAAGGTTGACTTTCGGTGGGACTGAAACAAGTGTGTGTCACATTGCACTGCCAGAAGTTTTACCGTCTTTTATCACTAGCAGACATCATGTGAGTAAGGGGCCTCCTTGTTTGTATTCAGTGTCAATAGTTGAAACTGTAGATAGATTTGAATGAAAAGCTATTAAACAACAGCATTAAAATTTTGGTCCCGAGACATTGAGTACAGAATAACACAGTTAAAAGAAATAGAGGCTAATACTTAATCGTCAGTGAGTGATGAACTTCTTTAGACTTTAGATCTCTCTGGAGCCTACAGTGCATTTATATCAAAATCCATACATAAGATCTTAACAATAGGAGCAGCCTTTTCCATTCATCAAATAGAATATTTTGTTCCTATTCCAACAAAAATGGCACTATCTTTGAAATTTGGATATGATGAGTACTTTTGTTTCAAAAGGGAGAGTAGACACATTACAATTGCTTTGCTTTGTAAGAAGAAATCTTAAAATTTTTTCTTCACGTCCTAGCTGAAATCAGCTTCTACACACAGCACGCTTCCTAAGAAATGATGTACAGTATTATTCTCCATTGATTTTAACAATGGAGGCATGCCAAAGCAATTGGGTTACTCAGGTCTAAAAGCTTCCACTTCACAGGGATAAAATAATGAAAGAATGCAGGGACTTAAAACAGTCACAAGAATGATGGGAATATTGGTATCCAACTGGCACACACAGAGGGGAATAAAAGCGATTGTGCTGGCTGGGGAAGCCCCATCTCAACACTCAGTAACAAAGCCAGGATCCAAGATATAAGTTAAAAATAACTTACAATAACCCCATTGGCAGTTCTTTAAAGACTGACTGTCAACACCCTGTTGCGAGAAGAAAATTTGATTTTATTCACAACACCCTGTTGATGTCACTGTCAAAATATATAAAATTACTCTATGCATCACCATTAAGGGTTTCATTCCTTTCATACAGAAGAATAAAAAATGAAGAAGAGGCCATCTAAATTTAGGCTATCTAGATGCAGACCAACAAGAGAAGCTCAAACTATTACGATGCATGAACTAGATATAGAATCTAAATCTAGCTCTTCTCAAATTCTAGATACAGAAATTTCCTTAAGAAACAGAGAAACAAGTATGTCATTTATAGTTAGCTTTCAAGATGTCATGGTTTGGGTATTTTTAAAGCAGTGGCTAACGATTGCCTCCTTGTCTATATTTACGGCAAACACAAACTGATGATGTACAACACATATATGACATCAGTCATGGCTGTTCATGGCGAGCCTTAACGATAACCCATGAGACTCTATTAACTGCGAGCCCTGAATACTGTCACTAGGCCTACACTTGGTCTTTTATTAGTTATGTCACAAAAAACCAACTTATGGGTGTGAATCAGGTGATTTACAACAATATTAATGCGCTCGGCATTCTCTCATTCAATCGCTCCGTAAAACTGCATCATTCGTCGAATCGCCCCAAAACATACATCATTGAATGCAGAATTGAATGCCGTCATTTAGATGCCAAATATGTTTGGGTTTTTTTGTTTTTTTTTTAAATGTTTCCTTACAAATTCTCACGTTTGTTTTCCAACGAAAAAAAACGAAATCTTGAAAAAACAAAAACCAATGCCCGTTCATACCACTCAAAACTTGACCAATTCAACACATGAATACAAAAAGAGAACTGAGAACGGACGAATGGTCCGGTTTTACCAAAGCTGTAAACAATTGATAGTTTAGGAATGGAATTCCTATCACCGTGTCTACCGATCGTAGTAGAATGCCCGACAACAATGAACTACCGAAGTGACGCTTAAAAATCAACCCAAGAGACCAAATGGACTAACCACAATGGCATGAAAGGTTTGTTTAATAACTTTACTTTTTTACATGGAATGGATTTTTCTACATTTCATGATGTTCATAGGTGCCACAACCAATTTTGAAAAAGGAGGAACTTTACTCGGAGAATGTCGAGTTCCGCGACAAACGAGGCGGAGACACCTATTAATCATAATGGCATACGACACAATTGACACTGGTGCAGGAACTCTAGATCTGAGTCTAGACCTGGACTTGGCCTATCGATCAATCTAGACCTAGATTTCAGATACACACCTGCCAACTAAATAAAATAAAAAGTAGGGACACCTAGCGGGGTGTGCAAGTGAGTACAAATCAGGGATTGGGGGGAAGCACCCCCTGAAATTGGAGAATTTTTTTTTTTAGGAGAAAAGAAGCCAATTGCCAATTTCTTCATTGAAAATAGTCACGGGCACCACTTCAATAGCTAAATTAGCCCTGCATATCTCAAAAGAGACATGTGACTCTCCAATCTTGCTAGGTTTTATGCAGGAAACGTTGTGGGTATGTTCCTTTCTGTAGGTGCACATGCATTTTTGTTTTTCAGGAGGTGAAGTGTCCCATTTTCCTTCCCTGATCACAAAGCCAACCATGATAAAGACTTTGTGATCGGTGGTGGCATAAAACTATCGAAAAAATCTAAAATCTTCACAACAAACACGGATGAAATGTGATTAAAACTAACAGGAACGTTTGGCAAAACCTTCCACTAAGCTTGAACAAAGTTTTATACTCGAATTGTGACCCGGATGTAGACAGTGATGTTTATGGTAGAGAGTAGTGTTTTCTCTGGAGGACTTTGGGCCCCGGAGTCTCATTTGTGGGGGCCTTTTGAATTTATTCATCTAACGGGCCTAAGGTCAACCCAAAAAGTACACATGCTACAGATATACATGTACTACGTTATCTTATCTTCATTATCTTCTTACTGCTCTATCTCTGATTTTTTTAGATTACCTCATCGCATCAACTGTCTTTCTCTATCGCTCTCTTTTTTTTTTTTTAAACGTGGCTAACTAGTAACAAGCACACAGTTCAATGTGCTCGGATCGGCTCACACAGCTTAACCGCCGACTAGCCACTGTGGCTTTTGGCAGCCTTTTGGTGTGAACAGTTGTAGCTACTCAGTTTATAAGACTTGTAGCTAGCTCGGTGGCACAGCGTGGTTAGTGCTTTTGGTGTAAAAACGGCCTAAGCGAGGCCGAACTGAACACATAGAATGCGCCTCTCTATTCTTGGAAAGTAGGATCAATACTAGCTAAAAATTGTCGTGTCATGAGGCTGCATGCATAGTCTCTTTGTGCCTACTGCATGGCTTGGTACTACTATACAGGCTCGAATAAACATACCTGTAACCTGTTTCATCCAGACTTGAAACTATTTTTTATGATTAATCAAACAAACAACCACGTCCAAACTCCTTTTTAAAAAAAACTTGCAGGCCTTAATAAGGATCGTGCAGGTACAAAAATGGCCCTTAGAGTACTTGGTAATATACAGTGTTGAGAAATATTTTTATACAACATACTTTAAAAAAATATCGAAAAAGCCCAGAGATGCCAACTGGGTCCACCATAAAATCCTGAACTTTTGATTTGGTTGTTTAATTTATTAGTGAAACTTAGGGCCCATGCTTAAAATTTGAAGTAAATTAACATCTGGACATTTTAAAAAATCCGGATTTCCTGATAAATCCTGAAAATTGGCACCTCTGTAAGTAAGAAGCTACTATTTAATACCTTTATGACATCAAGATTCAATAAATTCAGCCATCTTGATGTGGGCATCAGAGACAGTGTGACCAACTCATCTGAGATTTGCTCAGCTGACTTGTACTCATCATCATCACCATCCTCTTCTTTTTGGGCAGTCTCATCAACTGTTTCTACGTAATGAATGGAGGACAAGAGAGAATTTTATGGGTAAATGACAAGAAACATGTTAAAATTTTTTTCAAATTTTCCCCCTTTTTCTCACATCTAAAGCAGCAAGAATGGGGTAAGCCATCAAGAATTTATAACATTCCTAAAATAACAATGTTATGTATAGTCAGAAAAAACATACTTTAATTCACAAACCACTAAATAATTATTATAATCCGCCAAGAGAGTTATAATTGAAAATTGAAATCAAAATATATAATTTTTAAAAACACATAAATGACAATAAACAAATTTGGTCTTCTTGTACTACACATTTTTTAGAATTTCTCTTTGACCTTTTTGGGTTAATCAGTGCATTTGTATGTAATTTATCATCTGACTGATGAAGCACAAATACATTTGAAAATTTATTCTTTCCATTCTCTTGATGCTATTGAAAGTATCTCTGTTATCAACTAAAACTTTAATTTCTGTCTGCCTTCACTTGGCTACAAATGTTTATGCACAGATTAGAACTGTCAAATTAGTCTTACACGGCATCCACCATGTGTCTTCTTCCATTATTGGCCCTACACACCAACTTTTGAATTCTATAATGTCTATATATATAAAGAGGCCAACCATCTATAACCTTCATTGACAACATCACCAGCGGACTTAATATGGGTGAAATGAAATGGCCCAGAGAAGCAGAAACAGAGAGGACTGGAGCAAGTTGTAAGATCATCAAGCACGGCAGATCATCAGGTGCGGCAGCTAACATCGGCCCAAATGATGCTGACACGTGAAAGGTGATGTGATGTTTACTCTTCCCTAAATCAACTATAAAGTTTCACGGCTGTTTTGTTTTTAGTGAATGATGACATCTTTTATGCCCTGTAGTCATGACTGATCCTGTGTGTTGGCTGATTCTGTGTGTTGTATAACTCTCTCTCTGTCTCTCAAGTGGTGTGTCCTTTCCAGGATGTGGCCTTCATGACTGCCCTCCCTGAATTTAACTCTGTCCTGCACCATCTTTCCTGCAGTTATGATGTCTGTGTGCAGATTTTCTTGGATGTCGTCACTCCATCTTCTTTTTTGTCTTCCTCTCCCTCATTTGCTAGGCATTTTTCCTCCCATTACGTTTCTTTCAAGGCTCTGGTGTCTTTTTAGGTGGCCAATGAAGGTCCACTTTCTTCTCTTTATTGTTCTTGTGAGCCATTTGGATGTAGTTATTTTTGTATAACTAGTAACTTCAATATTAAATGTTGTTGCATCAGTCAACAAGCAACGAAAGAGAATGGCTCTGCTCCTATGTGCTTGTGAACAATTGGTAAGTACACAATTTACAAGTTACATTTCCACTTTAACTCTTGTCTGACCAAGTTAAAAGCCTCTTGATTGAAATCCTGCTTGCTCATCTTCCACTTTGCATCCCATAGCTTAAGTTATCCTCATGAGGTAATTCTTGAAAAGACTTCATATGTCAAATGGTGCAACCGAATTCCCCTAAAAGAGTAACTGAATTCCCCTTTTATAATGTCTTGACAAACTTGTCAATGAGATCTAACATCTCTTTTAGCTGTTCTGCTGACTTGTTCATTTAAGCATCATTACTTGACATAAGAGTTGTTTTCAAGTTTTTCTTCTTCACATGGTTCAGTCACAGACTAGAAATGAACAGACATGACAGAGAGCGTAAACATCTGTGACAACAGGGTTACAAGTGAAATCAATCTCGTCGGGGTACACATCAGCATGTGGCTATGTTGGTGAATGGGAATTATGAAATTTAGTGAGAGCGTAATTCTTGAACACTCAAGTTTTAATTCTTGCTTTCTTTTATTCTTCTATAATTTTACCTCGATGACAAGTCATTGACAAGCCAACGTCCGATTACAGGAAATAGGCTTTATTGTCCCGCCTGTTCATTTCTAGTCTGTGGTTCAGTTTCTGCTCAGTGTCTCATGTTTTCAATTGTAATGTATAGAATGCTGCATACAGGGTGTTTTGATACCTTAGCCCTTCCTTGGCGAGCTGACATGAGGAGGGACATGATGTAAAACTGTATACTATTCAAAGGCTTGACTATTTATCTCAAATCCAAATTTTCATAGGTCTAGGTTGATGTTTTGGCTGAGAGGATTGTTTTCTTTGAATGTTGGTGTTTTTTGTTTGGGTGCCATTTTTTGAAAAAAGAAACACGTCAAGTCCACCATTTGTTTGAGAACAAGGAGTGGCCAGGATCATCACCAAATCTTAATGTTGGTGAATATTCGGGTTCTATCATAAAAGCCAGAGTAGGAAAAACCATTATGGACTCTAAACACAATCTTCACATTACTCTCGTAAGAATTTTAGATGTCAAGGAAGTTGAAACTGAACTTTTCAGTTCTCTTCTAAAGTTGTATCCTGCTCGTCTCGACGCTGTCAGGAAAGCTGGTGGCAGACACACTAAATCACTAAATATTAATAAAAATGTTTGAAATTTTGGATTTGAGATTAGAAAGAGTCTGTGTCAAAACGTATGTCATTGGAGTTATGTCAGTGTTCCGGGTTTTTCTGGCCAAGGGGAGGGCTAATGTATCGAAACACCCTGTAAGCTCTCTTCAAACTTAAACCAAGCCTTTTGGCAAGTTTTCTAGCAAAAAGCATTCATGTCTAAAAATTATTCATTTTCACATAAACATTGACCAACATTCACCGAAGCCCTCAGAAAAATAAAAAAAAAGTAAATAAGTCAAATTCAGATCAAACCTGTGTCATTGGCAGTTGTGCCTGGTAAGTCTGCAAGCCTTGGAATGTAATCTTCGTCCAAAGGTTTCAAGGACACAAATGAGTAGAGCGTTCGATTGGACCACAAATAAATTCCGACATCCCCCACATGGGTTGTTGCCAAGAAATTACCACATGGCGATATGGACAAGGAAGTAACAGCTGAGTTGACCAGAAAAACGTCAATCAACCTTGATTTTCACAAGCAAAAGAAGCAACAGCTCAGCAATGTATTAAGCAATGCCAAAAAAACCCAACCAAAAAAACCCCGTATGTCAATAAGATTTCCATAACAATACTTGTTTGCTTTCATAAGATCAGGATTTTAAAAACTCAAAGAGCATTCGAGTGAAAATTTGATATGTGAAATGTTCAATTGCAATGTTTAAATCTTTTCTTTTTAATACCCCAATAATTATAAACAGAATACTTAACATTAATCAATGACTTAAAGTGGAAATAATTAGCTGGAGTATAATGTAAGGTCATATCATATTTGATGTGAGATTCCTTGAAATAACCAATAGAATTGATCATGCACAGACAGTAAATTCAACAACAACCTACCTTCCAGTAGGCAGATTCCAGGTTCGTATACTACAGTCCATGGCACTCGATATCAGCCAGCGCCCATCAGCAGAGAAAGTCTGCACACAATACGTGAAATTAAAGCAAAGAATGACTTCATTTAAGTTATGCAAAAGTGTAATGAAAACTAGCTAGCTTAATTTGGCCACATCAAAAGACGTCAAAGTCTTGAACGAACCATCTTCTAAGGGAGAATGCCAAACAAGAGATGCAGAGGAAGACCTAAAAGACGTTGGAGCGATGACATTGAGAGAGACCCTGGAAACAGACTTGACAGAAGCAAGAAAGATGGCAATGGAAAAAGATTTAAACAGAGAGGCTATCATGAAGGCAACATTCCTGAAGGAACATGCCACCTAGAGGAGGAGGGGGTAATGAAAACAAATGTCTATCCACTTCAGGGCAGCAAAGACAATCACACATAAAAGATATGTCTCAAAAAAATTACGCCGGGAACAAATATAAAAATAAGTGTACATTCATACCTATCTTCCTTCACTACTATTACATTAATTATGATTCCGTGATTTAACTCCTCCCACTCCAAAAAACGCCACAGGGAAAGGGGTATGGGG
>JAOWAZ010516567.1:0-10723 GCA_028565935.1 Goniobranchus fidelis
GATTGGTTACACTGCAAACACCCTGATTTCATCAATCTATGACAGACCCTATCAAATCATACGTATAACACAAAAGCAATGGTAAGTGTTTCCCTTTGTCCCTCCTACACTTGTTGACAGACATCAGTGTTCCATGCCATCATGGGAGTGTCTTCACTAAGCATTTCTCAATTACCACTTTTCTTGGGCATGATCAGCTTTCATTCTTTACTTATTTTGTACGCTGGTACATGTGCTTTAATGTGGCCATTGTGATGACTGACGTTGAATGGAGATTATGGCAGTGCAATTAATGAGAGTGTCTGATCTTTTATTGCATTTGTAAGCCATACATGTTTCTGGGGACAGTGAGCACCAATGAATTGACTAGCTGCACGCTATTGCTTGTGAAATCATTTTAATTTTTATTGCCTTGTTACCTGCTGATCGAAAAAGATTGGGTTATAAGACAAAGTCGTGGGCTTGGATGCGAGTTATAAAAAGGATATTTTGATGAGAGAAAAAAATTCTTTTCCATGAAAACAGTGGGTTATTACATGAAGTGAATTTTAAGGAAGTGGGTTATTAGACCATGACTACTGTACTTATCAATGTTAATATAAATTATGTAATTGCCCCATTGGGGATAAATAAGGATTTTATCTGAATCTGAGTCCGAAGCTAGACTAAATTGAAAGGCTACACAAAATGATTTTGTAAAAAAAAAAAAATCAAAACCATACATACTTACCACCACAACTGAAGAGTGACACACATAGTAGACCAAACAGGGGCATGGGGCAGGGCACAAGAGCATTGCATGGAATTGAGTCCAAACATCATTCTATCAACATAGAACCTTATACACAAGAATCTACCTTATTAGTGTATCTATATTAAATTTGTTCAAACTTCTGCTTTCTTTTTTCAGTCATGGAAATGCTGATCAACCAGGTACCAAGTACAGTTTGCCCAATGAAATCATTCAGAGGTAAGCAGATGTAGAACCAAAATTGTCAAATTCTCAGTTGAGATGAAAACTTAGTAAATGATATATTATAGGGCCCTGTTTCATTTATCTACTCCTTCTTAATATTCCTTTAACAAATTTATTCTATTTGAAGACTGAATACTGTTTATAAAATAAAAGAGTAGACAAGGCTCAAGTTCCTCTGGGGCCATTTAGATCCATACTTCTCCTTAATATTGCCTAAACAAATTTATTACATTTGAAGACAAAATGCTCTTAAAAGGTGAACAATTGGACCAGGTTCAATACTATTGTGTTATATTGTAAATGCTTTCTACCTTCTTGAGAAAGACAAATATGCATTGAATTAATTTGAGTTAATAGTTTCACATGTACTGATATGTGTATATATGTCTGCTCCAGGTACCGGTTGCCTTTCAGACCTTCTTGTCACCATACCGTAAGTCCATACACTGTGACACTAGCAGACCCAGACACAGATGTTATGACACTCAATGGCCCTCAGCAGATGATGAGAATTGCCTGGAACTTGGCTTGGCAAGGCGGTCTTGACCTTTTGTTGGACTCATTCCAAACTGCGCTATTCTGGGAAACCAATAAGGAGTGAGTATTTGATCAATTTACCATTGTTAGTCTCTCACTTTTAATGACTGTTGTGGCCTCACAATTGACTTTAGAATTGACTTTGTCAAGTTTTCAAATTTTCTTGTCTCCTTCATTACTGCACCTAAGTAAGGTTTTGTTTTTCCTCTAAATTTTCTTTGCCTATGTCCTTTTCAAATTCCTTGAAATGTACCTTGCATTACCATCTTTCAAAGTCTTCTTGATGGGTTGAAATGGCCATGCCATTTTAACCTTTTATATCCATGCAATTCAAAGAATTTTCAGATAACACATTAGTTCGCATAATTCATCTCTGTAAGTTACCCTCTCGTCTGTGCACTTTAGACATATTGCTATATTTTAAAAATCATCTTGTGTTATGAAGTCACTTAGCATGTTGAGTGGGACCAAAAGAAGAAATTTCTCATTTCTGCTGTATAGATTTTATTAGCACAATTAATGTCTTATTGTTCCACTATTTTAAAGATGCTGAACCATTGTGGCTTGTTGTGAATCTCCGTTTGTTATCAGATTCAGCTCAGTGCTGCGCCTATCCAGTGTGGATCGTACAGTTTTGGAGACGTCATGTTTGTCTTGGAAACTTAATTCATTACACAAATCTATTAAAACAGCATCATCCCATGAGGATGTGAGAAATTCTGTTGATGAGATGTGGCAATATTGTACCACCTTTCGACTTCAAGGGCTAGTAGAGTTCTTCTCTAGCACAGAATGGTACACATCTGTGGAAAGGTAAGTCTCCCATACTATCCACTCTGAGAGGTCACTTCAAAACACTCCATTATGGACTTCAGGATGCTTTTTTTTCACAGCTTTCACATATCTTCATAATTTGTTATAAAACCTTATTACAACACATATTTGAAATTAATTTTTTATTCTTATGACAATGTAGAATTTGTTTTTACCCCTAGTCAGAGTGTCAGAAATGGGATTCCTTATGAAGCCAAGTCAAATTGTAGACCTGATGCATGCAATTAAGAACAGTTTCCTTGAAGAATTAGGAGCTTGACTTCTGGCTCTCCTAAGTGTTTTATATCTGGAAGCTTGATTTTGTTATTCACCTCATTTTGAGGAGGCCTGTTGTGTTATGAGTGATGACCAAGAATTATCAACTTGTCAAGCAATGCCCAGCAAAGTTGATGACTGCCATAACTCTACTTGGCTTTTGGACTCATTGGGGAGCGTAGATTTTCAGGTCACTGCCGCTATGTCCTTGGGTAAGATATTTATTCCCCAATATCACATTCAACTATGGTGTGACTGGGTACAGCTACTTAAATGGTGGGAAGCAAGATACTGTGTCTTGGTGATCTACAAGGACTTGATGACAAATCCGTGGTATGAGGCATAATGTCTTGATGATATGTTGAATTCATGGTTCACTTTCAGTAATGAAATTATTTCCATGTGTGTCATTGTGACACAAATTTTGTTTGAAAAAGGATGTGTGGAACTAATCTTGGTGCATACATAGAAAGGGGAGGAGGCAGCAAAAAGGAAGTGGCACAAGGATCACAAGGACAGCCTCAGCTTTCAGAAACCTGAAAATTTTCAACTCCAGTGACCTGCCAATATCGGTGAATGCAGTAGAGAGTTGGGAGTCAACAAAGGAGATAGGAAGAAAGGTAGACACTTTTAAGAACAAATTATGCCTGAGAAAAATTATGTCCATCAAGTGGAGTGAATTCAAAACTGCAAAAGAAATAACAGAGCTATCAGGACAACCACCAGTGTCATTGGTAATCAAGAGGGTTAGTTTGAAGTATGTGGAATATGTTTGTTGAAAAGATGATGCCATCATGTCAAGTCAGGCCCTGTTTTTGGAGATAGAGGGCAAAAGAAAGATAGGGCGAGCCAGAGGAATTTTGAAAAGGACTTGGGCTTATGGGATGTCCACAATGACAGGGTGACGACAACAGCACAGAACAGAGCTGGCTGCTAATTGAAGGTCTAGGCCCTGTGTGATGTTGATAGCAATAGAAGGATGTGAGATATAAGTAAGATCTAAGAGAGCTAAACTTATTTATTCATCCTGCATATAAATGAATAAGTAAATTTAGGACCTTTAACTTTTGGGTGTTTTTTTTAATGTTTGTGCAGGTTCCTGTCTATCATACCATCATCTGCATCAGATCAGTCCCTGCTTTCACATATCCTACGGTTCTTGACCTCAGCAATAAGGTGCGTCTCTTCCCGTCAATGGGGTCATGGCTCCTTACCCAGTCCAGTTTTGACTTGGTTCAGCGACAAACTGTTTGCCTCTGGCAATTCCATATCAGCTTTGATATCCAGGCCACCAGGAGAGGCTTCCAACAAAAATGAGTCCAGCCTTCAAAGGTGAGTGTTTGGCTTAGAGTTTGCAATGAAGAAGTGCCACATTTATGCTATGTGACAGAGTTCCAGTACACTTGTATATTTGTTCTTTTTATTTCAGTTCAGAAAAACAATTGAGTTTATCATCCTTCAATTTCTATTTTCCCTTAGGTCTCTGGACAAGGAGCTCATTCGATTTCTTACCACTATTCATTGTTGTCTTCCATATCAGCTCAGCTTCAGGTAAATGAGAACATTCAGAACCATATGGTTTCCCTAGTTATAATTGTTTGGTGTAAGAATGCAGCGTGATGATATTGATCATGTTTATGTTCAGATAAAGTTTATAGGGACACACATCTTACTCCACAATTCTCTTGGGATCAAGAGTCTCAATGTTATATCAAGAAGAGGCAAGAGTTTTTGTTATAAATTAATACAAGCAAGCATAGAGGATATAAATTTGATAGTGATAGCTGTCTCAGCTGAACTTCTGAGCTTTTTTATAGGGCTAATTCCTCTGAATGTGCTCAAAGCACTTTACAACTGCTCCCCAACAGGGTTCTCAACTCCATGCAACCATTCTACAGGCGCTTTTGCTGTAGCATACCGACAAGATCCTCGTCTGCATATCGTAGGGTACTCTATATCACCTGAGTGAGGTGAGGAAATGTATGTTAATCCTCAAACCCAGAACTTCGCAGTTATAAAATCCAACGCCTTGACCCCACAGACACGTTAGGAATAGATGATGAAAGATGATATTAACATACAACTTCATTGGTTTTTGTTGTGAATGAATGATGACAATGTCCAAAAAAAAATACTCCTAGACTTTTATTTTTCTCACTCTCTTCCAATGATTTCAGATCTAGGCCAGGTATGTGTCGGGGAAGTCTAGTGAAAAGGCTTCAAGATCGCCTGAATATTACTGATGCACCCCATTTCTACAATCTGGCTTCTTTGGAAGGGGCACTCACATGTCTTATGCATGCAACAGCAAGGTACATGATATTATTGTGTTCCTTACTCCTTACTCAGCCGGAGATAGTTTTAATGATCATCTAGAAATTCTTTTCATGAAAAAGTAACACATTATTGTACGATTTAGCCTCTTAATGTCTTTTATAGATTTCCACAAAGTCTTTGTGTATTAACATCTCAAAAAGCTGAGCCAAATTATTATATTTCTACTTGTGGATTGTGAGGATTCCTTTCTATACTACTTATAATTGTCTTTTTCTGGTCAACAATTTGCTTCTCAGATGGCAATTTACAGAGATTTTAGTAAGATCTGAATAATTTGTAAAGAAATTGTATAATGTTATATGAGCATTTCTCATTTGTATTGTATTTGTCTTAATGCATATGAATTTCAGGCCAGGATGGAGCAAAGAATGTGAGAGTCTGGATGCCACGACCCTTTGTTCTCAATTACTTAACAGTCTTCTGGAGGTAATTCTGCATATTTAGATCAGTTGAACTTTAAATTATTCAATACGATTTTGATCAAAGAGGTTTTATAAACTCTTTGAACCTGAGCAGCAACCCATTATGAATCATTGGTTACATTCCTCTAGAAAGATCATATAATACGCCAATGATATTACATTTGTGGGTGTCAGTGGCTAAATTGATCACATTTTGGCATGAGTCTAGAGTCAAGAAGCATTCACCATGGTCAGTACAAGTGTTCGTGTCCGCGTGGGTTAGAGCCTCATTAGTGTGTGGTCATGCTCATAACCACAAGTCATCAGGATTTTGTCCTTGGGTAAGGCACTTTACTTCGCTTTCCTCACTCGCCTCAGGTGTGAACGAGTATCTGGCCGTTAAGACAGTGCTGTCTCTGTCTTGAAAAATGTATTTGCACCTATCAGGCTGCAAGTCTCATTCTAAATGTTCTGTGTTGCTGTTGGTCAGGGGAGTAAAATGTCATTGTAAAGCACTGTGAGCATGGCTATGTAAATGCTTTTTTTTTTTTGGCTTTTTTAAAACAAGAATCACATGTACAAAATAAAAGAAAAAAGAGTTACTCTAGTGAATTTTTTTGACCCAATATCTGAAAAAAAGCTTCCTAGGGAGATTCAAAAGAGGGATAGTCTTGTTTCTTTCAAAGCTGTACTCAAACATCATTGATTTATTAGGTCTTTTGGACATATCTATTTTTAACTACTTGCATTTCGATTGCAATTGATTACATTAGCACCAGTTGGGAGGGGGGCGGGCGGCAGGGGAGGTCCAGGTGGTTGACATGTGACCGCGAAGTTTCTGAGTTCAAGATCGTGTCGCGCTGTTACGCTGTGAAGTTTTTGGGAAAGGTTATTCACCCATAGATCTCACCTGAGTCAGATGTCATTGAGCACCGGACTATAGGCAGAGAAGGATCTTGCCAGTGTGCCAAAGCAAGTAATGCCTGTAAAATGGCTGCATCTCTGTATACTCCACAAAAAGTTGTGAAGGTGTGTGGTTGGAAAATGCATCAAAGGTAACACTTTGTTCAGCGCTTTGAGAGAGAGAGACACAGAGAGAGAGAGTGATCCCCAATTTCTATGGAAAAGATGAATAAAATTCTTATGTTATTACTTACTTACCTATTTATTTATGTAATCAGCTACGTATTTTTCACTCATGCATTCTTGTATTCATTCATCGATTCATTTAATATAATATGTTCTTCAGATTGTACAGAACTTAGAGCTTTATATATATAAAGGATAAAGCGCTATATAACTTTATTATTATTATTATCCTTTGTGTTTTCATTCTTTCCCCTTTATCTTCAAAATAATAATATAGGCTCTTATTATTCATTTAGGTTGTATGGTCATTCCACATTGGCAGGGGTGGTACCTCAAGGTCTTTCATGGGCAAAGGTGTTACCAAGTCTAGCACTCTTTGTCTAAGGCATCTGGCTTATGAAATGGCCCTTAACTCAGAAGATCCGGTATGTCCCACGTTTATCTAGCCTTTCTAATCTGACCCCTCCCCAACTTACACCCCGCCTACCCCCCTTGTATAATTAATTGTAAAATAAGAGAATTTTTGTCTTCAAGAACTATTTTCAAGAAGTTTTGAGTTGTGGAAAAGCTGTTTGCAGGCACCCATGATGTTGTAGTTGTAGTCCTTTCCAGCCAAATTGGCTCATTAGGCAGCAGCTTATCATGTATGAAGCAGACAGTCTTCTTCTTGTTCTTCTTCAAATAATACAACGGACTCAGTAAAACTGACTATAACTGTCGAAGCGCATGAAATGAAAAAAAAAAAAAAATAGTGAGTTCAAGCCTGTGATGTCAAGTAGCTTGACTTGAGGGTAATGTGGCAGAGGGACTGTTGAAAGAGTCCAAGTCTCTGCAGCATTAATGACAGATTTTATCCATCATTTTTTAACTCACTAGGGAGGGATCACGCAATAGTTGCGTGATGGCTCCGTTTACTGCTTGGGCCGGATCACGCAACACCTGCGTGACGGCATTATTGATTTTTTTGTTCTCTAGCTTATCACGTAGAGTTTGCATGTGCCGGACCGTATTGTTGCTACGCTTCTTGTTAACATGTGTTCCACGTTTCGCTTCACCAGGGGGAATAGTTTTTGATAGGCCGACTAGGATGTAACCCCAGGTCGTTCGATCAAAAAGTAGAGCTGGATTGCGAACGCAATTTTAGAGTGTTGTGATACACAAACCTTTCAGGGTGAGAGTGTTGCAAATAGTCCTACAACTTGCTAGCAATGATGTCACAAGGCTCTTAGAGGCTATAAAATAGCAACCAATGTCATAGACCTAGCGTGTTTGTGCTGATGTAGAGTGTTGCGAGCAGCAAGCGTATTGCATGATTTGTTAGGCCTACAGCACTATCAAAAATCTGTATCTTGAGGAAAGGAGTCTAGATCTACCCTTTTTGTTTGCATCACAACCTGGGCAGAACATAAATGGAAGATCGTCACCTCTTCAAACATTTTGCCACTTCCAGTCGTATTCATGAGTCAGAATTCGAGTCTGGGTAGTTGTTCCATATGTTGGTGCCACACAAGGGAGACCTAATTAGGGGTAATGGCGGCCCAAAATTTTTTTAAACTTCGATTTTATGACCCAAAAAGAAAAATTATCAACATTACAAATAAAGAGATAATTGAAAGCTGTTTGTTGCATCTTGTCAGGTGACGGTTATTCAGTTTTATGTGAAACTTTTATTAGGGTCTGCTGATTGGTTCATGAAATATGAATTTTAAGGCTCAAAATGGCCCGTCCTGAGGGGTTGTTGATCTGAGAAGAGCTCAGTCCCAAGTGAGTTAAACACGGAAAACACCCGAAAGCCTGGTAGAACTGGCACAATTTAAGTCCACGTTAATAAACAATATTAAAAATGCAAGATTAATCTAATTTACTTAATAAGATGTTTCCCCAACATTTCGTTACATGTAAATATGAAATTTGGTCCAGTTTTCATTTTAATTTGGACAAAACATTGGAGTAAGAAAGGATAAAAAAATCAACCTAAGAAACTGATAAGTTTAAGGCTCTAAAGGCTGAGCTTAACCAAAACATATAATATCATACAGTTCTATTTGTAATTTTGTCTCCAAATTGATTAAATATGTTATAATTGAGGAAACAATCTTCTGCTCTTTACTTTGATGGTGATACTCATTGTTGGTAGATTGCCTCTCTTTTCAGCCTTTGATTCACATTTTGAACAACTTTAAAGACAAAGGCTATCTCAATTCTTTAATTACCAATTGTTTTTCATCTTTGTATGTTTTTATAATTACCCAGTATGTATTCAATTTTATAATTGACCGAGAAAGGTTGCTTAATAGGAAAAATAGAGGTTATTATGATGCTGAGTTTATAAATCATATCATTGCACATTAAAAAGCTACTGGTATAAGAAGATTGTCAGTCTTGTGACTCATCATTCTGGTCACACTTCACATTGTTTGCTTTTTGCAAATCATTTGAGACTGTGAACATGGATATTGTGATACAATCTACAGCCAGTTTTCTGATCTCCTGTTATCCGACACGGTCTGTTGAGCCATAGGCCAGTCGTTCCCATAAGCCTTTAATTTTACTCCTATGTGCCATAGGGCAGTAGATTTGACTGGTCAATAACACAACCTTCTTCTTCAATTAGGAAGGGAGAATCACGGTTTATAACTCTTACATAATATCATAATGTTGGTGAAAGATTGGTGAAGTTGATTCATTTGATAATTATTTCATTGTGTCAGCGAAATATTAGTAGAGTTGTTTTTTTTGTTTGATCTATCTATGTGTTACCTTGCTCTATATTCAAAATGGCAGAAAGACAAAGAAGGTACTGCCCACTGCTTACAGCCACTGAAGTTTGAGAAGAGATGTTGAGTGACAGACAGTGATGAGGCTAATTTGTATGATGATTTTAGTAGAGTGAGGAAAGTGAGGATTTCCTGCCTCAATGAATGGTTGAAGCTCTAGATCTTGATCTAGGTAGCTGGGCATCAACTCTAGATCTAGATCAAGCCTAACAAAGACATCCCGGCTGGGCAGGTAAATCTAGATCTAAATCTCTAAGTCAAAGCCTAAAATCAACAGCTTCAACCATTGGATTTAGATCCTAGGCCTAACAAAACCTCTGGCAAAGGTGTGTTATCATAGTTATAGGCGGTTGAGGGGTTAACCAACATATTGGTCAGGAACAAAAAAATATGCTTGTATATTTACTATTGTCAGATAAAAACATCCAGTTATCTGAATCCACCTCTGATGGACAGGGACAAATCGTATTTGTTTCTTATTGAAACGGTTTACTTATATGACGCACTTCACAGAATTTAGGCGAGTCACCCTGCATACTTTGATAATTCCTTGCTTAATGCATTGTGCGGTGGTTGCCCATGGGTCGATCAAATCAATTGAGGACAAAAGGTTGATTATCCATGCACATCATGAAAATACGGATGCGCTGAAGACCATAGGCACATTGGATAAAGTGAATGCTTTCTGCAAATGGGAAAACAATTTGCCGCGAGTGTTCTCTTTCCTGACCATTGACATGTTCTCAGTGATCATTTTTAAGAATGCAATTAAGATGTTTCAACATAAACAATTAAAAAAAAAAAACCACGAAAGCATTTTTTGCTCGTTTCATTGCATCTTTCTGATCAGCAATATTCAACAACTGCACAACCAAAATCAATAAACATTGATTTAAATTTCAGTTGATCAAATAAACTATCTATTCCAATTTCAACGTCTGATACTATCAACTTAAGTCGATCAAAGGTCAGAATGCATGAAAAAAGGTAACAAACGAGAAAGAGCCAAAAAATTCTTAGTGTGATAGTTGCCATCTTAATGTTCACTGCGTATTACCTCCGGAAGCTGTTTGTTAATGTAGCAAACATTCGAGGTGAGTGGAAGCAAACGGGACGTTGGAAAAGGAAAACAGAAAACAATTTGCGAGCTTTCAACTTATCCAACACGCCTCATGCGTCAACAAACAGGGATGAAGGCAGTGCCACAATCTGGATTTTCATAAAGGTGCAATACTGTCCAATTGTTATGACTTGAAACGTGTAGACAAGAAAGTATTCAACAACCACTTTGTGCGTGGGGGTCAAAGTTACAATTGTCTGCATGATGTGTGGACGTGGGTTACAAAATTGGAGGAGGGCTACAATTCTTTCCAGTTGCTGTATTGTTGTACTATTCTGAGGCTTTCTTTTGTTTTTAATAGGCTTCTTCTTCTTCTTTAAGTACCGTGTCTGAAACAGAAATTGGCGATCATGTTCCTCCACTCAGACCTGTCCTCAGCTAACCTTATAAGGTCGTT
>JAOWAZ010516678.1:0-10722 GCA_028565935.1 Goniobranchus fidelis
ATAATAATTGTACTAAGTATGATTAAATCAAGGGCAAGATACTAAAAATTCCTAAATGGATCTGCTAAGCTAAAACTAAAAATCAAGACTAACTATCTTACAGACAATTGCATCTTAGTCTCAATGTGTTGACAGAGCAGTCACACTCTTAAATAAACACATAAAAAAAAGGGGAAGGTAGAAAATCATAAAAGTACAGTTGTAAAATAGATGAAGGTATCTAACAAGCTAAATCTTTTACTTTCAAAGGAAATTTATAGCTAGCAATCTTGAGTCAGCTTCCATTGTGCACAACTGTGCCATTCTGCAGATCGCATGTAAAATAAAATGTGGATAAGGA
This sequence comes from Goniobranchus fidelis, assembly GCA_028565935.1. Lineage (NCBI taxonomy): Eukaryota > Metazoa > Mollusca > Gastropoda > Nudibranchia > Chromodorididae > Goniobranchus > Goniobranchus fidelis. Next base: position 341 of record JAOWAZ010516678.1, read on the forward strand.
CCATAAATTATGCAAATCACACATTCACGTAGTAAGCTAGGAAGCTACAAATACATTGTACACACAGCATAAGCTTCCCTTTTTTATTGAGCTCCAGTTTTGAAATCTTGTTTATCTTACATTAATGCCAACCCTTCTCCATTTGTGACCCTTTTTCCACTTCTAGGTTTGAGCTAATCAGGAACGGCGCTATAGAAATGCTTATTATTATTCTTATAAACCTGCTCTTCTATAGATTAGATGCAACCTCTTTAAGCTTTCCAGACTTAATATTATTCAATGAGTCTTATGAGTGTTTGAGTCTTTACATTTTTTGTTGACACATCTGATCTTGTTTTCAGTCATAATGGATCTCTCCTTTTGTCCATCTGTAACTCCCACCCTCCCTCCTCTTATTTTTATAGTGACATTTCTCTGTTTCCAGCAAATCTTCATGCACATCAAGAAAGGCAGCAACATTTTTATATCCTACTTAATCACTTCCTCCATAGACAGGCTTTGTTCTCTGTCATATGTTTTCCTGCCTGCATCTACTCTTTTACGGGCAAGTCATTTGATCTGGTAATTTCTCTTTCCTATCCTAAAGGCATTTCATTACAAAGCAAAGTCAATGTTAAGCTGTCAAAGGATCACACAGTACATACATCCTGATAAATGCACCAATATTATGTGAGAAGTCAGCAATAAAAAATCCCAACTTTAAAGATTTAAAAAGCTTTCGTATGTTAAAAAACGGTTGAATCATTTACTTTATTTCAATCTTCACTTCTGTAGGTTAAATAAAATCAAATTAAATTTTTAAGTCCATAAAATCTAGGAAATGTATAACACTTTAATTCTACTTACAGTAGGTGTTCCACGTTGGCACACTCTGTGTGTCTTCATCTGAAATGACAGAACGTTGATTACGAGAGTTAGCTTTTTGTAACCCAACATGACGAACTCGTTTACTACTAGACCCCCTTTTCTCATTCTCCTTTCTGCTGTCTTCACTGTCCTCACTAGCATCAGGAGGAGGAGGAGGAGGATGGCGACCAGATTTTCTATGGCTGCCATCTCTAGATTCCTTTGACAGACTGTCTGACTTTTCAAGCCGACTTACTGTTATCATCTGCTCACTCACTCCTCTGCTTGTTGTAACGAAAATGCCCCCATCGCGTTTATACATCCCCGGCCTTATTGTTGGGTGTTGTTGCAAATTTGAGGATCTTCGAAGTTCAGGCATTTCAGGGACTTCAAGGCTACCCTGAGTATAATCTAGAGCGGAGTCTGTAGAAAAACATCGCGCATCTTTTTTACGGTCAAGAGATCGCATACCCCCAGAGGCAGCAGATCGATTACGAGCCAGGATGGGTGGTGTTTTATTTCTTTGTGTATCTGCCATCTCTTTGTATTGAACACTAATACTCAACTTCTATATGTGGGCCTACTAAAGGAAATGAGTGCTAAAGTCACATTGAAAAATACACTTATATCCTTGAAATGTTGAAAGACCAGGACAGAATCAAACAAATCTGTGAACTTCCTGTATGTCAAAAGTAAACAGGTCTGAAAATCATGAATAGGTCCTGGACAGCAAATTTACAGATGTCCACATATCTCCTTTCCAGAAAAAGCTTAGAGCTGAGTTGGAGACAGAAAAGCATCTTGAATGTTTATTAGTAAGAATGATATCACTGCATCCAAAACAAGCGCACAATATTCTTAAAATTGGTCCAATGAATTTCACAATGCAGTCGGTAGAGGATTCAACCACTTGGTTGACACATACATCATAACGTGATCCTACGGGGAGAAGCTTACAGCTAAGCTTTATTGAAAGAGTGTATGTGAACATTCGTATTGCTTCCGTATTGCATAATTTTTCATCCATAATTTACGATTGATAATTAGGTCACTTCTGCCCACAAAACTTAACGTTAACTTGACAATTAAATGAATGTATGAGAACATTGTGCCAAAATCGTTTCAGCCCTTGTACTTCTTTGTTCTTATCTCTGCTGAGTATAAAGAAGCATGACACCTTGCCTCCTTGGCTAAGAGATTATGCTATTTATAATTGTTATCTTTATGTGTGTGGTAGCATGGCCAAAACATTTGACTTATAACCTCAATATTTTAAGTTCAAATTTTGGCCAGCCCATTTCACTGTTTAGTTCTTAGGAAGGCTATTTTACACACATTTACTCATCCCCTCAAGAGGTTAATCAGTACCCCATCATAGACAGAGGAGGATCTTGTCAGTATGCTAGAGCAAGTGCGCCTGTAAAATAGCTGCATCTCTGTGTACTTCATGGAGTATTTGGTTGGGAAAGGCTTCAAGCACATTTAGTGAGTTTAGCGCTTCATAAAAGCTCTGAATTAAATTTGACTTGTTTTAGTTCTTTATTTTTTCAACAAGAAAGCAAACTTTCAGGTTTATATCTTTCTTTTAAAAATGTAAGTATAGGCTACGACTCAAAAAAAAAAAAAAAGATGCTGTTCGTATAGAAATAAATAAAATAAAGTACCTATTCTGTGAGAATCCTGAGAGAAGACTCAGTCATGTGTAAGAGATCCACCAAAATAAGAATACCTGCCACCTACTAATACCCAGATAAAGCCCAGATCATTTGAACACCATTATAGCAGTCACATTTCAGAACCAATTTCAAAATACTTTATTTGAGGATGTCCCACTTTTTACAAAACTTCTATGCTTTTTGCACTCCAGATCTTGCAAAAGAATGTTCATATGGATAAAACAAAATATAAATGCTACTTTTTATCAATAATTATAAGCATACTAGTGAATTAATCAATTCACCTCTGATGGGACATGATTACTGAATCAAATTAAACAAAATTTCATATAAATCTTGCTCAAATAGTTTCCCTTAAAAGCCTCAGGTCTGAATATTCAGAATTTATCTTTCTGATGACTCCTTCATTATCCATCTCTGCTTCTAAATTTATTTCTTTGCTAAAAAGATGATAAATCTAATCTTATGACAAGGTTTCTTTAGCCACTGTTCTTCTCGCACTAGGAGCTGTCTTCGCTCCAGTATAACTAAAGTACTAACAAAGCAATGTAAACAGGAGTATTTAAAAGAGAAAAAGTAACAGCCTTAGCATCCATGAAAATATTCTGATTTAAAGGACATAAAATAAAAGGTCTAGACCTCCTTTTGCCAACCACCATGATTAATGTTGATAAAATGATACATACAGATGGGACTTTCTTTTCAAAAGCACAACTCATCACTGTTAGACCAGGAAAATTTCAACACAGACTCAGTGGTCAGGAAGTCAGACTGAAGTGGCTTAGACGTTCATCCCTGAGACCACTTATCATTCATCTTATTACTGTAAACACTATTAACTTGGTCAGATAAGTGACATTCTTAGGGAATGGAATATATTATATGTACTTATATGTATATAATTAACAAGCGAGGCATATACCATGCAGAAAAGGATGTTTACAGCACTTTTAGCAATTTACTTGTGACTGTGTGAGTTGTGTGTGTGTGTGTGTGTGTGTAGATTGAGACTGTAGATAAAACATTATCTCTCTGCCTTTTTTCACATATCTTCCTCATTTCAGCGCCACTTTATGAATTAAAGGCTTGTATGCAATATATTGTTGGCAAAATTACAAAAAGGAAACACCATGAGTAGAGCACCAAGTCTTTCATCTGGTTGAGCAACATGGTACAGAGTGGCTTCAGTTTGAACAGGCCTAAGCAATATGGACCATTTGGGAACATGGAAATACCCTGCAGGGTCTCTTAGGATTTCTCATCTCACAAATTAGTGCCTTGATGAAAATTGTCAAAACAATCCAAGTATCAAGTATGAAAGATGGAGTATTTGGTCATTGCCTTTTGGTGCCCTATGCACACTTGAGGAAGACTGGGTGAATACCACCCTTCATAAAGGCTGATGTCATGCAGTCACATGAAAGCTATGTGGCATGCTTTTTGTCATGGACTCATTCTTCAGGTATGTAAGCAAACTACATTAGATCTATATTATTATTCTGCTCGAAGCAGAAAGTAAAAAATAATATGACATCAGCCATTTGTCAATTAAAATTTTTTAAGTAGTTTGTCTTTCTCTTTGATCTATCTAGATATCTAACTCCAGCACAATTCAATAACTAAAATAAAAGGCATATTATTTAATGTGGTAAAAGCCTTATTGCTTCTAGACAATAAAATAACTACTTTTTTGACACAACATTTTCAAAACTAGTTCTCAGACCATAATAGACTACTTAATTGACACACACACACACTAAAATACACTTGGGCCAACTCTTTTTATATCATTAACAAATGATAAAAAATTTCTGGAGAAATATTTGTCATGTTAAAAGATAGTAATATGTTTAGTACTTATTCTTTGCCAACATATCTGGGTTCAGATCAGAGCGTTTTAAAACTCTCAGAGTGTTATTGTTAGTTTGTTATGCAGACAGAGAAAATCCCTCTTCTAATTTTGGTTTACATCTCAATCAAGGTTTAAATGCCAGGTCCAATGTTTCACATTATAATAACAGTAGAGATTTCGTTTACAGAAGAAGAATACCCGATAATTAAAATGAAAGAATTGATGCCTGTATTGTGATTTTATTGATAGTCCAAACACAAAGAATTATCCCAAATTTGTAAAGCAGCCTTCGTGAATAGATATGGAAACAATTTTTAAATGATGAATTTAAACATTTTCTTAATTTGTTTAAATATAATGATGAAAGGGAGATGATTATAGTGATGTATTATAAAAAAGGTAGGTAATGAGTTATGCCAACATGACATATTAGTGGCTATTTGGCTGCAATATGCTATCAAGGTTACAACAAATTCAATGCTGGATATCATTTTGTATTATTTTAAAAATAAATATTGCTCTTATTTCACCACCTCTCAAAAACTTGAGAGATCTCCTTCAAATAGTGAGCTTTTAAAATCATGTAAAAGCAAATCCTTATCAAATTCTAAATTGAGTGCATTGGTATTTTCTATAAAAGCTAACCAAAATTACCCGATTTGAACCCATGAACAATGTTTTGCATATTATTGTTAGAGCTTTAATAGGCATTGTGATTTGATGCCAACCAAGAAACTAATCTTAGACCTGAGGACAACTATCTTTTATTCGCATGTAGAGAAATCAAAGTGAATCTCACAACATCTCTATGAAAAATATGAGGAAAAAGCCTTTCAGTTAGAAAACTCAGCTAAAGCTTGTCAACTCAAAACTGTGCTTTTGTCCATTAAGTCAAAAAAAAAAAAAGAGATGCCAGACCTGATACTTTCAAAAATTCCATGAAATTATCATCATTCTGTATATAAACCATACCTCTACTGCTTCTACTTCAACTTACGTTTATATTTTTGTTTACTCGGTGTTTTAGGGTGACTTGCCTCGCTTCTTTCTTCAGCTTCAGGTATTCACATGTGTATCATAATAATAAATATGTACAAGTTTTCAGTACTCTAATTTTAGGGATTATTATGAAATTTCTGTTGATTAAAATTGGCAATATTTTTAAAATGTACATTTTGCCATGGCTGCATTTGTTTGTTAATTCATCTGCACATCTACCTAATACTTGAGTAGCCAAGATAGACTTTGAATCTATAACTTGTTTGATTTGTTCTCTGTTGCTGTGAAGAGATTACATTTGGGGTTGAATATTTCAGATGATCCTGCATTCTTTTTTTTCACACAGTCAGTGATAGCCACAATGCTTTACTCTCTGTAGCAATATCAAAACGTTTCTGGAGTTGTTTTTTCTGATGCTGCAATTTAAACTGTGACATGTTGATACATAAAATGTTTAAGATTATCCCAGTTTACTTTTTTATGTAATCCTGGAGTGTCTACAAAAATTCAAACAAATGTTTTGCTGCACAGACTGAAGAGTTCAAGTGACATTACAAAGTAACATCAATGTCTTATTCCTCCGTTGATGTAGGATTTTATGTCTTTGTATGTCAATTCAATTTTACTTAATAGAATAGCCTATTTTTAACCACGCAGTCTTTTGTAGCTGCCCACAGTCCCCATAGAGGCAATTCTCAACGGACTGACTTCTCAGAAGCCACCTGCTCACGCCATCCCATCCATCCCTCTGACTATATAAAGTTACATAGACAATTCTTTCTTCTTTCTAGCATTTGTCCATACAACTTGACGATCGATGTCTATAAAAAAAAAAAACAAGAGAGGAGATCTGGCAGGCTAAACCCAAATTATTGAACGGATATCGCCTTCAAAGTTTGGTCCACGCTGGTGATGTGTAGAACCATGTATGATTTGCCTTTCAAAGCAGGTATGTGTATCTACATTTCAGTGTTTGACAGGTTCATTTCCGCAGTCTATGATTATATAATTGTGCTGATTATCCATCTACGGACCTTGAATCAATGAAACGTATTTAAAGACAGAAAGCAAGAATGTGTTATGCTTTCTCTTGAGTTCTAATAATAAAAGTATTCATCATAATGGGAATCTCAGTCAATTTCCACCAATTTCTGAATCCTCTCCAACAATCCTACACGATGCTATATTTGTTGCTGTTCAAGTAAAGAATTGTTTATGTTAACAACTGACACAAAACACAAAATTATTTTATTGGATAGACTACAAAATTGTAGCCCCTCTCAGCCTGTTTGGCGGTTCTATCTCTTAATGAATTAAACGTAAAATGTTGTATAAGAGTACAATTAGAGTTAATGATATAAAATAATTACAAACATGTCTTGAGTGGTCATTGCCTTTGAGATACTTCTTGACCATATGACAAATCTCACTTCTTGTTTAAATATCAAGTGTTTACGACTTGATATAGACCAAATTAAAGTACATTCTTTATTACATATACGCATTTGTCATACTTATAACCATATAAAATTAACAAGTAGCCAGGCGCGGCTGCTGAAGTTAATGTAAGAGGGTGCTGCAACAAAACTTAATTGAATAAATAGGGAAAAAAATTATTATGAGTGACAATTTTCCAAATCTTGTCTTTCAGAATGTGGTGGTGCCATGGTAGAGTACATCTATCGACTCAAAGAATGGTTAGGTTTTGTATTATCCATCCCATATAGTTCTTTAAAAATAGTTCTTAAAGTACCTGTGATTAAGGTCGGCTATGTTCAGACACTCAGATTGGTTTTTATCCATCATCATCAAAAAAATGTCACAATTAATAGTCTACTTGGAAATGGTTTAAATTTCATATCAATTCATGCCTTGTATAGATGATGGAACCAGAAGAAGAAAATGTAAAGTGGAATGCTCAGAGCAAAAGGCCTTTCAGACACACGCAATCTACTCAATATTACTTAACTAGTAACGTTCAATTTCAATGTACAATAACAAAGCAAAAGATGCTCAAAGAACGACCTTGACTGTTGACGTCTCGAAACAGGCGATTACAGCGCCAAGCCATTGCACCTTTCCACCTTGCGTGGTTGGAAGCATAATTTATCGGTGCTGCCCTCAAAGCAGTCCCTGCCCCAAGTAATTTTCAACGGTCAGACGATGCCTCTCTTCATCCCATTTCGAGGTGCATACTATTATTATAGGCCTTCAATGAGTACTGTCATCAGTCATCATCAGTCATCTCGGCTGCACCCGAAGTCCTATAAACACTTAATAGGGCCCTGCTTCGCATACAGTCCCCTCGTTGATTGGCTAATAAAAGTAAAACACATTCCATTGACCAGTATAGTATAGGCTTAGGTGTTATCACAGAGTAGTGGTTTTATTATATTTTTACACAGTTCACTTGAGTTCAATGCACAGTTGTTTTTGTGGGTAGGGATGGAATGATGGGGGTGCTGCAGTACTGCAGTACTTAAAGTCATTGAAGTGAAGCAAGAATTACTAAAGCAGCCGCCGTTTAGTGCATTTCTTATTCCGAATGCCAGCAATCACTTTATACTGCAGACCAATTCCGTATATCATAGTCCCACATTAAAATTTCGGGAACAATTGTAGCTCCTTTTCCATTTTTATTTTTGGGATTGTATGCCTAAACCATCGGATGTTTCTAGTTTTACAGTGATTTTTCTCAGCCTGGCACAGAAAAAAACCGGGGTATTATTCCTTCCTTTCTCTATCCATGTTGATATCGCCATCAGTTTTCCACAATGAAATCAGGGTATTAGGACTTTGCATTTTGGGTAATTGTTTTGTTTTTTTTTTCCTGTCGGATTTAATTATTCCTAATTTCTATCACATTTTCCTGTATTTCTCACACGCATCCATATTTCATCTCCACACCAGCTCTCTTGTCTGGTTATTTCTTCCGTCACTTATATGATTCACTCGCCCTTTCATGTACAAAAATAACAATATGATTATTCTAGCCTACTAGCGCTCATTAATTCCCTTCCTCTGTCGCTCATTCGCACATATTTATCGGTTAATTTAATTTACACGTTTAACATTCCGTTTTTCATGTCCAAATTTATTGACCCGTTCAATTGCCAGTGACGTCATCACAGTAATCAGATTAAAGCAATATGCTATTGTTCATTTCTATGAGCAAATAATTCTATTTCCTTTGCCTAAACAATATTAATTTCAGTTAAGGATCTTTCTGTTCGTTATCGGCATCAGATTTTGTGTGTTAATGAAATACAACGCTGTCCCTTTTGTCAATCGAATAATGTTGATTTGTTTGTTTTTTGTTTTTGTTTTTTGTTTTTTTTTTGGGTGATGTGGGTTTGTTTCTGTTCATTTTCTTCTAATCGTTTGTTCATTTTTTCTCTTCCATGTTTGTAGCAATTACATATTTTATTTGCTTCTCCCTTTCTAGTCTGCCTGTTCTATTCAAAAGATTTCTGGTTTCGTTTTCTTCCCGTTCGTAGCCCTGGTGAAATCAAGCCAATTACATTAAGGCCCGATATTATGATCAAAACGGCTTTTATAATTTGCGAATGGGTTCAATGCACACACGTGCATACCTTTGGAACCTCAATGCTTTGTGGGATATTCCATGTTGAATGGTGGCAGAGAGATGGACCAATCGAAATGCTCTGATTCAGTAAAACAAATATCAAAATAAAATTAAATTTTAACTGTTCATTTAGAAAATAAAATACAAAGCTCAACTATTCTTCTCTGCGCCCGGATATTCAGCCAGGTGCTTTTTTAAGTACAAGTCCAGTGAGCAGACGTGAATTCAAACCAGATTCCTTCTACTGCCATGGAATAGAAGGCTAATCAAACTGAGTGGTTTTAACACAAAGGGAGTGTGGTGGTAGTGGGCTGTGGGTTGGGACACGGGCTTATGTTCAAACCTTAAAATAATTTTTTGCCAAAGCTGATGATTTTTTTCTTTTATGGCTCATTATAATACAAGACAAGGCGGGTACTTCAGTGTTTGCGGAGATGTATAAAAATGATTGGATCTTGGGATGGGCAATTAATAATTCGGCTTGTTCCTTATCGGATATCCTGGTCTACAGCTGATCCTAATCAATGAACTTCAAGATTTGATTATCAAAATTTCGAATGTCTTTGGTTCTAATCAATGCATTAGAACTAAAACAATTCTAATACTATTTTACTTTATGTTATAAACCTAATTTAAAGAAAAATGTCTTGTTTTAGTCTTGTTTCTTCCTCTCACTAATGTAACCTTCAGACTTGTATCGCTTTTAGACAATGCTAACCATCGCTATCAACTTTACCACTTGTCTAATCTTGTCACTTACACTAAGATACGCAAAGTCTTTACCCAAATTATCACCACCTCTAATTCCTCACGTTTTCTTAGTGTCACTTAACTCTAAGCCATTATTCCATAAATGATTGTCGGGTGGATGATTTGTTTATTAGACTTTCCCTTTCAATTTGTGTTGCTATCAGGTCCTTATACGACATAACAACTAATGCCCTTGTCCACCACACTCCACCACTTGTCTTTTTTTATATGTGAATTGTCGCCCCTAAAACTTATACCTCATTAACCTGCTCCATATCGTTGGTATGTCATGTAGACAAATCTTGTGTTTATCTTGTTAAATGATATCCTCTGATCTTGGTTGGGATGAACATTTCAAGTATTGAAAAAAAGCTCAGAAAATACTCTATTTTTTAAGGCAGCTGAAGCTATTGAAGCTTACAAGCGAGATACTACTTTCTTTCTATAATTCCACATTGAAAGTATGTTTGCCTTCGGCATTGCTATTTGGTTTGGCAACAGCAACAAAAACAAAACAAAACAAAACAAAAAATCGAAAGAATACGTAAAGCCACCACAAAAATCAGGAAAGCTCAATTGACATCCTTCGACAGCCTTTACACACACACAGAGAGAGAGAGAGAGAGAGAGAGAGAGAGAGAGAGAGAGAGAGAGAGAGAGAGAGAGAGAGAGA
>JAOWAZ010516788.1:0-10719 GCA_028565935.1 Goniobranchus fidelis
TTGTAGAATGCATTTAAGGCAAAAAAGCAATTTCGAAAAAAATGTCGCTTAACCGATCTTATCATGACGGCAACGATATGTCACATCAAAATCCTTAGATAGGCTGCATACAGCAATGGGCACAGAGACATGTGGGAAAAAGAGAGCACATGCATCCGACAGAGGTAAATGGAGTATGTAAGTCTTTGGTGAAATTGCTGGAATCATTCCTTTATAAATTTTGTTCATGAAGCCTAGCCTTTGTTGTTTCCTTTGATCTTTGAGGTCAGAGAGATTCTGTTTACAAAGCATTTCATTTACGCAGCTGCTGGCCTCGATATGTAGTTATTGGTGATGAATTTCCTGCCCTGTCGCTGGATTCTTTCTATTTTGTTGATGTCTTATGTTAAGTGTGGATCTCAGACTATCATTCCATATTCCAGGGGACTCGTGATAAATATACATTTCTGTGAGATTCTGCAGGACAGTGTCCAGTTTTGTTGGAGAAAGCTGATGGTGGAGCTGGCTTTTTGTGTTATTTTGAAAAACTGGTTGCCCCATTTTAGTTCACATGATTTTATAATTCCAAAATGAGGACTTTTCTCGACTTCTTCCAGTAATTGCATCATGTAGCTAATACTTGTAACATGACTTTTTCTTGATGCTGATTATTCAACACTTCTTAACATTGAAAGTTATACCTCAATAATAGGCCCATTTTTATAAAGCTTTCATTTAAACTACTTTTATTGTTGACTATAATGGTTTTAATTCATTTGTCCTCTTCAGCAATGCACATCATCGGGTATAGTTTCAACTTCTATCATCTGGTCACTCAACCGACAGAGTTCCTATGTATCTTTAAAAGTCTTTATTTCAGGTAAGGCAGAACTTATTTTCCAATTGAATTTAATTCTGTGTAAATTTTGCAAATTTTTATGAAGTAGTGCATTGAGTATTCTGGAATTTCATTTACATTTTTTATTTACTTAAGTAAAGCTTTACATACTCACTTTTATTTGAACCATTGGCTCTTGCTTTTTATTCTTTATTCTTTTTTCCCCCTTGTTTTATTATATATTTTTGAAGGCATTCTTCCTAAACTTCTGCTTTTACGTTACTGACTTTATAAAAGAATCTGAGAACTAAAGGGGAGCATCAAAATCCATGCCAGGCACATATTCCTTGACTAGACTTGTCACCCTTACATATGGTGGCTGTTGGAATGGTAATATGTGGGCCCTTCATAGCAAGACTAATGGCTATAATGCAGAGGTCTAAGTTGCAGAAAGCAACTGGTGCAGTCCAAGATGGGGTTTATTGACAAATGTTTGTCACTTTTGTTTGTTGTTATTTACAACCCAACTCTCTAATTGTTACCCCTACTGTATGTATACAATCTAACATGATTTCCCCATCCCAAATTTTGATTTAAAACTCTTGAAAGTAAATAAATGTTGAAATATAATTCTTGGCAAGGCTTTGTCATATCCTTTTACTTTCTATTGAATCAGGCATTCTGCTCCAACATTCCAATGGTGGCTATTTTCAACAATGACAGGTAAAATTAAAGAGTGTCTTTTGCAGGTTAAGGAGTAATTTTTAACAGGACAGTTAAAAATGGTTTTTGATCTTTGCAAAATATGCATTGACTACCTAAAAATTGAAATAAGGATATTTCGAGTTGTTGGTTTGTTTGGTTTTTTGGTTATTTTTCTTTTAAACTTAAAAGATCTAGATATATATTTTAATAAACCAATAGAAGCAACAACAAATAAAATTTCTTGACTGATAGTAACCTTTGGAAATATTATATTTTGTTAAGATGCCATATTTCTCCTGCCTAGTATTATTTGTAATACTTGAACCAGAATGCAGGCAAATCATACTCCATTTTCTAGCTAACAGAGTACCAAATGATGAAAATATTGAAAAATTTCATGTTTAGATTCGTTCTCCTTCTCATTACAGGTTTGGTTTTATTATATCCTACCAATATTAATTTTCTTAATCATTACTGCTTAAATTAATCAGCTCATAAGTTTCTTTTAGCTAGTTATATGAAAGGATATTTTTTCAATCATAAACATATCTTTAAAAACATCAGAATATATAAAGTGATACAAAATCCTTATACATTTTAGCAACATTATATTTCTAAAGATAAGAAAACTGATGTATCAAACAGTATTGTCTTAAAACCATTTTTGTTTCATCATTGCAGGGTTTACAGGAGTTCTGTTGGTGCTTGTTTTGTGCATTCTTTTCACCTTTGCAACACAAACAGCTCGCCGTTACATATTTGACTGGTTCTGGCTAACACACAAGCTTTTCATCATTCTTTATGTTTTGACCATCATACACGGGGTGAGCACAGTTGTGCAAAAACCTCTTTTTTTTGCCTACTTTGTTGGACCAGCAATTTGGTTTACTATTGACAAGGTTGTCTCTCTGTGTCGCAAAAAAAACAAAATCTGCATTTTGAAGGCACAAAATTTGCCATCAGGTAAGTTTGATAAATTCAGGTCTTATTGCTATATAAGGAATTTGTAGGCTGGTAGAAAAGCAATGAAGATCATTTTTAGTGCTTAGGATTGCTTGCTCTTCACATTTGTAAAGTGAATGATATGCCTTCTATGCCATTTCCTTATCAATTCTTTGCTATGGTGTTTTAGGTTTCTTTTTTTTTTGTGGAAGCTCTATCTACACTTGTTTGCATTGTTGTCAAATCTCTAATAAAATGTTATGGTGCACTTAGTAAAAGAGATTGACTGGTCACAAGCATATCTTGCTTCAAACAAATGTCCCTTTTCAGGTTAAAAGAATACAGTCGCAGCTTAGCATCGCATTGGATAGTGCCATGGCTCAGTTAAGGGAATGCCAAATGACTTTGACAAAATCTTTCTCTTTTATAAAATCACTGGATAGCACCATGGGGTTTCTTTTAGCATCACAGTCCATTTCAATGATTAGAAGAATTTTCTTCCAAATGTTGGGAGGTAGATCTAATTGAAACAAGGAATAAGCTCTGTCATGACTATTTATCTATCAACAACTGAACAAAATGAAGCAAATAATTCAACACTACTCACATCAGTTTGTTCCATGATCAGGATTTTGAAGACATATAATACATTACACAGCACAGATGTAATAAACCCCCAAAGGATGTGTCACTGTGGTTGCCTTTGCCAAAGGGATAGCATCACACTATGGTAAACATCTCTGTGAAAACGTGAAAAAGAGGCTGTGAAGCTTAACTGCAGCAATCATAATAGCATTTATACATTTCCCTAATCCCGCTTGCTGATTTCTCCCTTTTGTGTTTTTTCTTTTAAAAGATGTGACTATGATTGAATTCAAACGTCCTCCTCGATTTGAATACAAGTCAGGTCAGTGGGTGCGAATTGCTTGCCTTGCTCAGGGCAAAGATGAATATCATCCGTTCACTCTGACTTCAGCACCTCATGAGGACACCTTAAAACTTCACATCCGAGCTTTAGGGCCTTGGACATGGAATCTGCGCCATACAATAGATACCGTTAACACAAAGGACGTCAAGACATATCCAAAGGTTTTTATTGTTTTTTTGCTACTAGAAGATGGATGACGTTTTTACATTTGTTTTACTTTTATCACTTACAGAGACCTTTCCATTTGTTGCTTGTTTTGCATTTTGGGGGAGGAGTAGGAAATGGAATATATTTTACTGTACATTTGCTGTGTAAAGTTTTTCATTAAATTGTTTGTATTTTGAAGGCATTTCACTTTAATAGGATAAGAGAAAGACTTAATCATTGATACAAATCCAATGCCAGTAAATATCATATCTCATTATGCCTTTTGACTCATATAATATCACTGTGAGGCGTTGGTTCAGAGATTCTCTTAACAGAGAGGATGCAAAATTGGCACAATATCAAATTATTTCCCCCTGCACATTGAATGAAGTGATAATGGATTGAGAGAAAGCTTTGTCTGTCATCTGCCCTTTTTCTCCTATTTGTTTCTCTTTGGCCTACTCAGAAATTCAGAGATTTTGTTGGAAAAGGGAATTAGCCATTCATTATTTGTGTGCATTGCTTAACTTAAAAATACTATCATGGTCACTTGCTATCTCAAGTTTGGTCAAGTGCTTTAATACACAAAGTGTGTTAGGAAATCGTGGGTGGTTATTTTGTGGAGTCTGAAATCCTATTACTAATTGTTCTATTCATTGTTTCAACTTACCTATAATTTTACTTTTAAGTTCTTAAGTCACTGAGATGACCTTATTTAGTCAAAATGAGCTCATAAATATGAAATACCAATCACTGTCTGATTACGTTAAAGTCATTTATGAATTGTAAAACAAAAACCAAACTTGTATTCCTTTCAGCTGTATTTAGATGGTCCCTATGGTGCCGGGCAGCAGGACTGGTACCAATATGATGTTAGTGTACTGGTGGGTGCTGGGATTGGTGTGACACCATATGCATCAATCTTAAAGGATTTTGTACATATGGCTTCCATCAACATGACGTATAAAGTCAGATGTCAAAAGGTACATAATTGTGCTACTTAACAAAAATGATGGATTTTTTTGTTTGATCAGGGAGAGATAGATGTTACAGGCCTGTTTCTGGGTTTGAACATCTGTGGATAGGGCATTTATTTCACCTATTTAGCATTAGAATTTGGTAAATGAATTTAAACATTTCAGTTTCAATTCTCAATTGTTTTGATTTAATTGACAATTTGACAAATAATTTGAATGTGTATTTATAGCACTAAATATGTATCTATTCATTCCAGTGCATAATCTTTGGGAAAGAGAAAGATGATTGAAAATTCTGAATTATCTTGTTACCATTTAAATCACTCATTGTGTTGTTAACAATTATTGTTATCACTTCTTTTTTTAAAAAATATTGAAGAGCGGAAATTTCTTTAAAAGATTTATTTGTTTCACAAAAATTGCTATGATTTATCAACTGCACAAGTATTGCAAGTTAAAAAAAGGATAATTTTTAAAGCTTCTAAATTCTTGCTCCAATTTTGAAATCAGCCATGAAATGTCTTCAACAGTTGTATTTTATTTGGGTAACTGGAAGCCAGCGTCATTTTGAATGGTTGATTGACATTTTAAGAGAAGTGGAGGAAATTGACACCCATGGAGTTGTTTCAATTGACATCTTCATCACACAATTTTTCCAGAATTTTGATTTACGAACATCTCTTTTGGTAAGTCATACTGCCACATGAAATGCAAGATATATACCTGTACTGTTAATGTAATTCAGTTTAGTGAACTTGATACATATTTTAAGATAACATTAGCTTGGTTTGAGCATACTGAAAGCACTTTTCCATTATTAAGATAATTAATACCTCTGTTATTTGTATGGCTATTATCAATTTTAATGTCTGAATAATATTTAATTAAAAGCAAAGTTAGATATTGAAATATGAAATTTCACCTATATTTACGTATGTTCATATGTATCTGTTGGCAGTATGTTTTTGAAGAGCATTTCCAAAGACTGAATGGTGGCAAGAGTGTATTCACAGGCTTGAAGGCGACCACACATTTTGGACGACCTCAGCTCAATAAGATAATGACTTCAGTGCATTGGGCACATCCACAGGTACAGTATTGTTGAAAGGCTCAAAGTTTTCCTGTAAAGGCCACAATAGCTCAGAGGATGAATTAGAGGCTCATGCTGATCCAAATGATATTTGGTCAGGTTGAAGCTCTAGACATGGAGGTGTCCAATTGCTGTAGAGAATGGAAAATAATTTTTTAAAGAACACTAAGTAACATTTCACTGACACAATTTGAGCATAAAATTCAGTAGCCTGATCCTGATGCTACATAATCCACTGTCCCAAGAAAATATGCATAAGATGGAGAAATTTTTAGTTGGTCGAGTGGACATTGCTTATAAAGAGGTCATCTGGGACTGACTCGATTACCTTGTTATAGCCAGCTTGCAAGAGAAGTCACTGATGGCGTTAATAGGGATATCTCTTAGTGCACATCAATGACTTGTCCCAAAGTCACCTTTGTTGGCATGGTCATTGTCAGTTGTTTGTTTTTGGGTTTTTTGTTTGTTTTGTTTTGTTTTTTGGGGTTTTTTTTATTCAAAGTGAAATAAAAAAAAACAAAAAAATCAGGCCACTAGCAAAGGATGTTAGACTGCAGACAGACAACACAGCCTACAGTACACACTGCATGTCACCACTGTGAGTTTTTACAGTACCAGTGACGCACAATGTCTTGTCTGTACCATGAATAGGCCCCTAGATAAAGGAAGGATGTAAGCTATCAAACAACACCCCCACTTCTTTACTACTGTAGGCGATGGAAACAAAAGAGGGGTGGGCGATTGAGCTGACATGCAGGCTGCTACTCCCTACATTGTAATATGTATTAGAACCTTATAGTTATTGTACATTAGGTGAGTGAGATAGGTACCAATATACATGTAATGTATTGAGATAAGGGCTGACTAAGTGCTGTTATTTATGCCACTGACACATTGACTGGTCAGCATCATCTTTGTTTCAGGCAACCTTTCAGCAATAAGAACCGCATTATTGGTGTTCATGATTACAAAGTCTAAATAAGATAAATAAATGTTGATTTTGATGGACCTCGAGATGACGTCTCGTTATTTCCGGCCTCCTAAATGCAAATCTCCACTGAATCCATTTTTATATTGACTTACAAATTTTTGTAAATGGAATTGGTTAAGGCTGGTAGCTTTTAAATCACACATTCAATAAATGATAGAAACAAAGATAGGTAAATCACAATAAAAACAAATATGAGACAATGCAAAGGAAAGGGTACTGGCAAAAAATTACAAAAACTTGGAGAATCCTTTTTTAAAAGCATTAGAAGTTCAGGCTGTATGTAGTATGCTTGATTTTTACAGCAAAACAAAGGTTTGCAGATGCATAACTCATAGATTCAAATCTTTACAGGTGCAAATGCTGTTGGTTCAGTGTTCTTTCCTTTATATTGTCTCACCTCTGTACCTGCTGGGGTTTATTTTATGGGTTGTTTTGTTTATTTATTGTTGTTGTTGGTTTTTTTTTTGGTTTTTTTTTATTGGGGGAGGAGTGGTGGAGGTGGAGAGGGGTGTTCCTTGTTAATTAAATCATGTACCTCTTCTTGTTTTTCTATGCAATGGATGATAAACCAACTTAACCAACATTGAGCTTGTAAATAAAATTAGGCACAATGCTTATAAACCTTGGTATTTGCACCAGATAAGAAGCAGCTTTCTTGCCAAAAAATTCAATCACGTTGCACTGAAAACTGTACTGATTACCTGAAATTTCTGCTATGGCTGAAAGAGCATTAGAAAATCAATTCTATATGCCTGAAGAACTTATAATGATTTTCCAATGAATGAAGCAACTAAATGATTTGAAGTTCCTGATTCTTTGATACACTCATAAGCACACATTGGAAAACAGTTTGCAAAGTGTTATGATCTGAAGCGCAGTGATAAAAAAGCTGTTTGCATTCAAAGTTTTCATATTTCAAAAAAATGTGTATAAGGTGATAAACTTGGCCCAGGGTGAGGATGGTTTCAAAAATTGCAATGTACTCTTTGATCTTTATAATAAAACAAGATTATACGTTACTTCTATATGGGAACAAGCTGCAGATTATATGTGATAAATTTATTTCATCAATTTATATGATACTGTATTGTTTGTATTGTGTAACATAATACATATTGCTCTCTTTTGTCACAGGTTCGGAAAGTCGGTGTTTTCAGCTGTGGACCTGCTGGGGTAACAAAAGGTGTCCAGCGGGCTTGTGTTGATGCCAGCAAACAGACAAAAGCTATGTTTGAACATCATTTTGAAAATTTCTAAAATTCTATTTCAAAAATTGGAGAAATGATCCATGAGAATGATTCCAACATTAAGAGTAAAAACTTAAACAAAGATCCCTGTAATACAAGCTTGTGATTGCATCCTATGTCACCTAGTGTTATTTTTAAATATTGATTTTTATAACTTCTATTTTTTCAACCAGCTGTCATAAAGCTCATGTCATAATACAACTCTTTTGTCCTACAATAGTGTCTTGTTAAAAGAAATATCAGAGTAACATTCCATCATTTGTAATTTATTTGGTACTGAAATTGTTAGCTATGGGGTGTTATAAGCTTTTTATTTAAGGCCCTTTCCAATTGGATGAGACACTTTAATCCTTCTGGATGGATCATTAAGGAACAGAAAAGATCCAAATATTGAGTTTTTCTTAAGCTGGCACATCTGAGGGTTGAATTCAGGCCTCAAGCTTCATGGCTAGTGTCATACCACTGGGCTTTATGCGAGTTGCAAATGTATAGAACTCTTGGCAGATGGAAACTATTAACAGTACCCTGGCTGAGAATCCACTGTTTGCTCAAATCAAGTCTTAACATTCCTTCTAAAGGCATGGATTTGCCATGAAGAGCATCCAAAATAAAATGTTTCCTAAAACCATTATACAGAGCCTTTAAAATAGTGAACAGCTACTCAAAAGTAGGGACAAGTTATAAGGAGAAGATGATAAGCCTTGTGTTGATGAAATTGCTTTTATGCCTACAGCTGATGATTGTGAAAGATTAGATTATTCATTTTTTGGAAGGCCAATCTTAGGTTGTTGTATTTCCAGATAAGCAAAATTCCTGATTCTCTGAATCTTGGTATAATGTCTCCTCCAATGATGAAGATTATGACATGTTTTAAATTACAAAATCGATGCCTATCGTGATTCTCTTTGTTGGAACTCTTCATGCATCTTTTGCTGATTTTAAAATGCGCTCTCTGAAAATGTCGATGGCTTCTGCTGATGGTATTCCTCTCGGTAATCTGTTCCATTCAACAACTGTTCTCGGGTAGAATGAGAACTTTCTACAGTTGGTGGTTGTTGATATTGGATAACATTTACCTTAGCTCAATATTTTAATTGAGTTATATATTGGAAAATGGGCTCACCTGTCATCTGTCCATATTTTGACTGTTGGTGTATTTGGTAGTGTGTTGAAGTCAGCTCTTTCTGTCTAGTTCTATCTGCATAGCATCTGAAGTGAGGAAAGGTTAACTGTTCTATTATGTTTGAGATGTTGTGCTTATTAAATGTTGGCTATAAATGGACTTAAATGTCTTTTAATGCCATGCATTCTTCCCTTGTATGAGAAATCCTGATCCGGGAAAGTGTACATGCTAATCTGGATTGAATGTCATATCCAAAATGTAAACATACTTAACAAAACCAACCAAAAAACAAATCAATGTTAAATTATACCACTTTGAGCTTGTTTATCTCTGCCTTTCTTCAATGAAGAAGGAGTGTATCCAGCTTTGAAAATTGATGAGGGGAAAAAAATGAATTCGCTAATCTGAAAGTGATGAGCCAGCGGCACAAGAGATAGTGACCTTTGACATGTAGGCTACCTGACATGTAAACCTTTGTAAACATGACAGAAAGACTAAGTCTATGCATATTTAGGTGAATCAACAGATGGAGAACTTATTAATTTTTGTTGCATAAAATATTATCTGTGATAGCAAATACCAAATTCAAATATCTAATTAATGAAACTGTGGCAATGGTGTAGCTAGATATTGCCCTCAGCTACCATTTCCTGTCTGCTTCATGGTAAGGTGTCTCAGTCCATTCTTTGGTCAGTGCAAACAAAGATCATTGTCAAAGATATTTTTGAGATCTCGTTACTTTATGTAGGCTGGTTAACAAAAGCATTATTGATCATTGTCAAATCAATGAGACGTGTAAAGCATGATAATTGTTTAAGTGAATCTGATTTCTTTTTGTCTCATTTGTGATTAGGTTAGGGTGAGGGTTAGAGTCCAGGCTGGGGCTAGAGTTAGAAGCAGTTGCTACCTGTTATATCACCATTGGTTGAGTTAGGGTGTTAAAGTTAGGAAGGAAGCCAAACCTTAAAGGGTACCATTGTTTGAGATTAGTGTGTTATAGTAAGAATGGACTTCAATGCCCATTGAATGACTGATGGTCAAGTTAAAGTGTTAGCAATGCAATAATGGGGTGTGTGTACCCTCACAATAATCACGGGTTTTAAAAATGGTAGCAAACCTCAATATGAATTCAAGCAAAACAGCATTGATTACAGTTATTGGTTAGAATATCTCCCATGCATTCTGATTAGAGCATGGCTGATGGAACCATAAGGCTTTTCAATTTCAAGAGGGCCTTGTACTTAGGTTTCCTTTAGACCAACCCATTTTATCTGTTGAAAATAGGGATTTGGCCACTGTAATTTGGTAGCTTTTTTTGTAGGATTTTTTGTTGTTGGTTTTTTGTTGTTGATTTTGTTTTTTGTAATTTTTTTTATTACTTTTATTCAGAGGTAGTTTGTTTGTTGTCTCTTGATCTGTGATTAATTTCTTCGCTTAGTTATCCTTTGTTATTTATTATGGATTGTCAGTATTGTTTATTTTCAGAGCTTATTTTCTCTTTAGCAGTTTCTTTTTCTGTTCTTTGCTTTGAAGCCTTTTTTTTCTGCTGCTGCAGGTCTCTATGATTACTTTTATAACTAATCTATTGTCTTAGATTTCCATGGGTGTTAGAATGACTGATTAGAGTCTTAAAGGCTCTGAGACACCTAACAATCAATGATTACAAGAATCTCTTTCTCTCTCTCTCTCTCTCTCTCTCTCTCTCTCTCTCTCTCTCTCTCTCTCTCTCTCTCTCTCTCTATCTCTCTCTCT
>JAOWAZ010516899.1:0-10714 GCA_028565935.1 Goniobranchus fidelis
ATAGTGTGGATCCCACACACAACTACCATAATCCAGCACTGGTTTGACAAAGGCTTTATAACATTTATCTTTCACATATTGAGAGCAGCTATGGATGTTTCTTTTAAGAATAGCCAGTATTGTGATTTCTGTGTGTACCTTATAAACATTTATACACGTGTGTACAGTTTTAAATCGTGCATCTTACTGTCTTCTACCCAGGATTTTTGTTGAATAATTTGGTTTTGATTTAAAGTTTTCAGTCTTAGATTTGTTGTACATAGAGAGGCTTAAAGTATATTTGTTGAACTTCTTCAATTTTATATTCAGTAGCCCATACAAGCCCACATTTGTTGGACAAACTTTTTGACGTCAAAAGCATTGACAGTTTGACGTTTTACCTTACACGCTCTATATAATTATATTGTGTAGTAATCCTTGTATGCCTACTAGACAGCGCAATTGAAGGACAAACACCGCTACCTCTTGCGTATACGCGAAAAAAACACAAACACGAATTTGACGGTTTTCAAAGTGTTGCCATCAATACTCTTAGGACATCAATATCGTCCATACATGATCAAAAAGCTTTCAAATAATTTGAAACGAAAATGAAAAAGCTTAAATACCTAGTGTAATGATCTTAAAGATAATGGTGATGTTGATGGTGGGGCTATTGAGTAAGGATGTTATACATTAAATCATTGTCATCTATTTTTATGATTTTGTTAGTCTAATCTGTGATTAGATGAATATTACGTTTGAACGCGATTCCGTGAGTATAGCAAATTATGATAACCTGCACGCAATTACGTGCGTATAGCGAATATGTTACCGCGTGTAGACACTCCCAATCTTTAAATCGAGACCGTTCTAGATCAAATCGCAAAATTAAATTAAACCAACACGGTTAGATTCGATCTACATCTGCAGCTGGATAAGGTATCCTGTGCATTGTAGTCTTTTTCTTACATTACATCGAAATATCTACCTATATACAAAAAAAATGGAAAACCAATGTATCTCTTCAGATCATTTTCAGTGGAATAATACAATAAAGACCAAATTTCACAATCCGGAAATTATTAGGGAATAAATTTTGTTCTACCTGTTTCATTATTCATGCAGCAATTACATGGTATTAATGCCAACTATGGCAGGGAACATCTTAAACCACCAGGATTAAACTTTTACTATCCTGCATATTCCCGATTGCCACAGATGGTTGTGAAACTTGGACTTTAAATAAAAATGCTGAGGGCATAATATCAAGATTTTTACGGAAACATCTTTAAAAATACCATGGGTATTAAAAAGAACAAATAACTCCATTCTAGAAGAACTTGGAGTAGAAAGAGAATGGCTAGTAAATACAATAAAAAAGAGAAAGCTAGCTTAATTTGGCCACCTCAAGAGACATCAAAGTCATGAACGAACCATCTTCGAAGGATGCAGAGGAAGACCTAAACGACGTTGGAGTGACGACATCGAGGGAGACCTGAAACACATTTTAATGCCTGTACTTTTTGTGGGATGTGCCAAGCACCTAAAAATTCTGAAATGTTTATGTAGGTTATGTCTGCTTCCACCTGTAAAAAGAAACTCCGGATCATCTTTCAGTCTCTTGTTAAACTGGTAAAATATCTTTCAAATCCACCGTAAAAATTATCAACCAACATATAACACTGAGGTAAATTATCTAATTCAAGGATGTATTTATTAACAGAATATTTCATCATTCTCCATTTGAAATTTGATTGCGTATAGACGGGCATTAGATCTAATGGCATAAGAAATATAAATGGGTACGTGGAATATAACAACTGAGGTTGAGACGGATCACGTAAGAGAGAGACAAGACATCAAATTAGCTGGCTTGCCCATGACAAATACCGATGCTTAGGAGGTCTTAAAATTTTTGCATTACCCTCCAAGAGGAATTTTAGAAAATTGATTATGGATCTGAAATGGATCTAGCAATCATTGTACTCCGCGATTCCATTAAGTGCTTTGGATAAAACCCGACGGTGTATCTATTTAAGATGATCTCAGAATTCAAGACAGGCAAGAAAGGAGCAGCGAGGAGTAATTGGTTGGAGGAGAAATGGAAGGTAAAGGACACTACTGAAGTCGCGCGTTTAGGAAAAAATGTGTCTTTAGCAGTCGGGTTATTTGGTCTTCTCCTTTACTGAAGAAGACCCCAGGATCCGATACTGTTATAGAAAATGGTGTTACCTTAGTCGCATCTTACGACATGCGTTGACAACTTGCAGTTAGCCGTTTTGTCTTTTCTGTTGTTGGGGCCCAAACTGGGGTCATGTCTCGAGTCTATATAGTTGACCTTCAAACGTCGGCAATATTCAGATTCTGCTGAATTGTGCCGTTTAATTTAAGTAGGTCTTTCTATTATGTTGGAAGATACGTCGGCGTGATACGGCGGTCAGATCGCCAGAAATACTAAAACGTTGCAGTTCTGATCTGGACAGTGGTTTGTGAGGGAATATACCTGACAAAGTCATGATGAGCAAGTGTTCCTCCATCCTTGGGTTTCAGGGGATTGATTGATTGCTTTGAGTAATGAGCATAACATCCTTTGCGGACGATTGCAGGGCTTTCATATGAGTAGATCCGTAAAACGCGAGAAGGACGGGAGAAGCAGGAATGATTACTTGAGTACTGTAGTCTGATTGAGAAAAATGCGTTACCCAGAGCTAGCTGGAAACAGCAGATCAGTTGTGGTTATCCCTCAACGTTTTACGAAGAAGCAGAGTTTTTTTCAGTCTACTCTTTACGATGTTCATTTGTCCGTTGTACATTTAGGTGCAAAACTTGGCGACGTCGGCGTTTATTACTCGTTGCCAAGGGGACTTGACCAAGAAATCCTACCTGCCATATGAAGAAAGCTCTTAAAAATGAAATGTCCAACAAAAATATCTTTTTCAAAAAATCGCTGTGCAAGAAATGAAAGAAAACACCAATATCCCTTCAAATTCTTGAAGCACGATGGAAATTATCTGGACACAGTCTAAGACAAAACCCTGAAATTCCATCAAAAACGTCCATTTCACGCTACTTCTAAGATTCAGGAACAATACGCAAAGGACGTCCAGTCACAACTCTACCAATCACTCTTAGTAACGATCTCCAAGAGCTGTCAAACTATCATGGACTAACATCATCCAATGACCTCGCCAAAATCAGAATTATTGCACAAACAGACAACAGTGGAAGACATTCATCACAGATATCAAAGGGCTGCTGATAACGCTAAGTCGGATAACAGAGATAGTGGACAGGGTTAGGTGAGGTCATACTAGGGAAAAGGGCAGAAGAAAAAAAAGCTAGACCTGGTTTGGTGGGTGAGCACCATGCTAGGAACTGAAGACAGTTTTCCGACATTATTTCTAAGGCAGAAAAAAGACTTCGGCACGGATTTCAATTTGAATTCTTCCCTTTTAGTAGAAAAAAGCAACAAACAAACAAAAAGCAAAACAAAACGAAAAAAAAAGCAAAACAAAACAAAAAAGCAAGACAGATCATGCTTCTAAAGTTACTGTCATTTATGTTCTTGTTTGCTTGTTGTTATTTTTTTTTTAAAAACCATTATTACCTTTTATAAACTTTTTATCTCACGCTTAATTCTATATTCCCCTTTTGTGATTTGTTTAATTAATGCATGATGTATATGCACCATTATTTCATACATCTGTGTGATACTCCCCAAGTAGGCCTCAAAAACAGTGGGTCCGACACCGACAAAATGTTAGGTTCGAATGGGGGTCAAAATTTGTTCATTTTAATTTGCACTGAGTTAGTTTTAGTGGTACCAAATGAATCTGACGTCAACCCAAGCAAATTACATTGCAAAATTTGACCCCGATTGCAATCTAACATTTTATCGTGTCGGATCGGCGACGTATCGGTATCGAGTCCACTGTGATTGGGACCCAAATTGAACGATTACGTGCTTCAGATATTGTCACGCCTCCCTCATTTCCGACACCATTGTCTGATTACCCCTTTATCCAGGTCAGAGAGTTACTGGACTTCAAAGCGGAAAAGCTGATTTTCAAACATTCCATCAAACGCAGTGAAAGATTTGGTACCTGTAGTTGCACATAATTCCAATAGCATTTATTATAATAAAACAATATTCTTGAAGGTCCAGAAAATTTCAAATGAATGTGGGATGCTGAACTAAAAAAATATTGATTTCCTTTGTGAGGAATGAATGAACTTTGGAAAACAATATTTAAGAAGAGAAGAAGCCAAAGAAGGCACCGATGATGACCTTAAGGTCGTGTTTCCTCCTTTCTCCTATTATTCCTTCTTTCCTCGCCTCCTTATGGTCTTCACCATCTGTGCAGCTCAAATGTATAAAACGAAACGAGGAATATGGAGAAGACAACCACATTGTGTTTTATCATTACATATTGATATTCTAGTTCTTCTCATTTCTTACAATGTAGTAAAAGGTACCCTCTCTTTTCATGTTGTTTTTCTTTCCAAATAGACACACGCTTAATTTAATTTAATTTGGTTTTCTATTGCAGTTTACGATGGCCTTCGTAGGAGGAAAGAAAAAAGCAAAAAGGCTGAACTAGTGTTCTTCAAATCCGAGTCAAGACACAGTTTCAAGACGTTCGACGCCATAAAAGGAACATACACTTTGAGTATCAAGTCATTACATAGTGACTCCTATGCCAAATTCTACGTCACCAGAAACCCTGCCTTCAACATGGGTTACCCACATCTTCCTCCAAATGCAACGGTGTCCGCTTTACTACGCAAACGGAACCTGTCTCTTAACTGGCCCTCCGGCACATCTGTCAACCAATGGGTTGCACCAGTGGAATATTGTGTCAGCATCAGCCAGATAAAAAACTTTAAAACCCACTGTTCTTTATTGGCACACAAGCTAGGAGACCGACGTCCAAAATATACTCGATGGCTGTTTCCCGACGAAAGGGAAAACATCCGCCAGCTGAGAGCTAAAGCAAATCCAATACGCAAAGTTAAGCGCCGACTTCTTTTCCATCAGTGCGTTGGCAATAAGACTGCTTTCTCATATAACCGCATAAAGCGTGGAAAGAAATATTACATTGACGTGTTCATTGTCAACAGTAACACGAACCAAACGTCTTCATATAATGGGACTTTCATAGAGAGAAAGAAGAGGAAACGTAAAAAGGCTTATTTACCAATGTGGTTCGGTGAGACAAAAACTATCAGCCTGAAACACAAGAAAGGTTTCGAGATCAAGCTTAACCAGACGTCGTCCAGGCTGGTATTCGAAGTGGTGCCGTGTTCTGGTAAAGTGGCTTTTGCGTTGTCAGATCCAAAGAAAAAACGACGAAAAGAGGGTATTATCCGTCTGTGGAAGAGATTTATTATTAAAAAAACCAAGCCTGGAGTTTACCGCATGACATTCCCTGGTAAGCGGAAGAAATCGTCTTTTGTCACGGTGTCTGTTGCTTCCAAATATAAAAAATCAAACCTTATCCTGCCAAAGAAACGGAACATCAAAATTCATAAAAAGAAAACGTCTTGTTCCAACGTAACTCTTGAATGGGCAGCAGAGTCGTCCAAGCATGAGTACTGTGTTTACAAAAGAATTTTGGGAAAGGGCGGTCGGGATAGCCGGAAACATAGCTGTCTCAGTCCATCAGAGCGACCACTTTCAGAGCGCGTTCTCTGCGCTACGCACAAACCCAAAACCTCGGCGCAAGATTTTCACGTGCAATCCCTAGAAGTAGCAAATTTGCATCCCTCGACATGGTATCGTTTTGATGTATTTCTTCGATACGGACAGTCTTTGATGATACCATTCAGGAGTGTAAAAGAGAAAACTGAGGAAAAGTGCAATCTTTCATAAATTGAAAACGAAAACAAACAACAACAACAACAATAACAACAACACCAACACACACACACAAACAAACAAGAAAGAAAAAGCAAAAACCTGTCATGGTACGTATTGTCTATCAACACATATTTTACTTTTATATTCGAATGTAAACTTAAAAATAACGATTCTAAATTAAATTGGGATAAGTTCAAAAGGTTTCTATAGCAGACAGGGTGATGAAAGAGAAACAGTGTGAATGTCAACGGCGTGAAAGGGAGAATTTAATATCAAACAGTGAAAATGAGAATTAAATGAAAGTTTTAAAATAAACAACAACAACAACAACAACAACAACGACAACAACAGCAAATTATGTTTTAAGGTACCAGACTTGTTACTTACAATACAATATTAGAATTACACAAGTCCACTTTTGTCATTTCCATAAAGAGTGTAGGCAAAAACATTCGTATATCGTTACATTTGATTATGCTTTTGAGCGGAAGAAGGAAAAACGGAAATAACACAATCTTCCTATACTTTCACGGACCACAGAAAAAAATATGAGCTCGGCTGACATTGATTTGCTACTGCAGACTTAGCTCAAGAACAGACAAACATAAAAATGAAGAACAAAAAGAAGGCAAATTAGTTGTGCTTTAGAAATGGTTTGATGATGACATTGCCAAACGTCACAGAAATTGTCTGCTGGAATTCATTCATCTCAGTTCGATGGAATCTCGTGCGGTACTCATCAAGAACCACGCAATCTGCATAAAAACAGTAACTGAACGACGCGGTTGTGTTCTACAGAGCTACACTAGCCTTGTTAGACTTCAATTCCAAATAGTGAGATAACGACTGCGAATGGCGACCGATTTCACATTCAAATCGTTCTTTCTTGCAATGAACACTCGTATTTTCATTCAAAACTGTGGAAACTATCATGATAATAATGAGGATAATGATGAACGATTTTATTTTTTTTACATTCAAAACTTTATACCATTTTTGTACTCTAACTGTTGTCTCGGATAGAAGTATCCACCATCATGTTCACATCGCTGTCGTCATCAATGCCAACTCCATCATCGTCACTGGAATTTCTTCATCTTCATCGCATATCAAATGTCACTGATAGAGTTAATACGCCGCGTCATTCGCCATTAATGTTCCCACCGCATCATGACGTTATCCATTACGGCCAACATCTTTCTGTTATCAATCACTTCTTTAACCTTTTTATCCTCCTTCCCGTCATCACCATCATCAAAGGTCGTTTTTGTTGTCTTTGTTGTTCGCTGTTGGACCTGAAATGATGATGATGTTGTTATGACAATCATAATGATGATTGGTAATGGGCATAATTATGTTGCAGTGTTTCATTTGCTGAAGTAATACATTTGTGGCAGCGCCTTGCCTTGGGCTGCAACCTTCTCTATTCTGTCTCTCGTTTTACCTCCTCGGTAGCAGCTGATACCTACTTTCAAGATACTAATAATAGTCATTAAAGTACAGGATCGATGACTCTGTATCCAAGCCGCTGTGGCTCAATAAAAGCAGGAAATGGACCCATTTTAAAGCTGTCCATGTCATGAAAATAACTTCCATTTTAATATATTAGATAAGGGGATACTACCCAAATAAAGTTAAAGCAAAACAAACCAAATTTACAAGTTGTTTGCGATGCCAGTCACTCAGTGTGTAGATAAAGCCCAATTGCGTGCTACATGCATGTTTTGGTGTCGATTGTATTGCCACTTCTGGTGACGTTTCATAGGCCAAGCATAAAGGGTGCAACCATAATATCTCGCTAGCAATACCAACGCATGCATCTCTGAGCAGAATGTGATATGCAAATGAGATGCCTTCAAATCCAATTTTGGTTTTCTACCACTGGGCCAAATCTGATTTTAAGTATTGCTCCGTATTTGGGCGAAACAATACTTTCAGCTTTTGAATTGGTACAGTGAATATTGTAGTAGGCATTCATGCGACTTTATAACTCAATACTTTTGTTCAGTACCAAACAGCAATGTCGTCTCATGGCCGTTACATCATCAGTCCAACTACAAGATGATTACAAACTATTAATGTATGACATGTTCTGCACAGCATTTCATAATGAGCCAAGTACCTCAGAAATATCTCCATGGCCACAAATAAACGATGCGATCAAGTGGATATTTCATGTTACATTGCTGTTATTTTGATTAGGACATAACAATATTATCGTCTTATGTAAAAGGCAATCTTCATTGACTGCAATGTTAAGACTGAAGGATATTCTTTTAAATAAAATCATATCACACAGACCTACATTCGTTGCAAGAGCATGCATGTCGACATTGCTCTTGTTTTGAATCTGATGCAAATTGTCATCGGAACTCCTCATACCAAATCCTTGGAATACTAAATTGCACGTATATATCTATCTAGTTCCTATATCATATGCTATGAAACCTGGCCGATATACACCAAATCGGTGGACTAAATCCACGTTTTTGTAGTAGTGAAGTAAATAGTTCAATATACTTTAAAGCAAGATCTTGTTTAAGGCAAAAGACAGTCACTATTAAAAGATAAAAAGGATACTACACTTTCAAGCAATGGATAAGACGTATTCTGAAGTTAACATTTCAGAAGTTAGCATGAGGATTTCATTTTCTCTATTCCTCCTTCATTTTAGTGTATCCATAAAATTATGTGTGCTTTTTTTTCAATGCTAACATCAAGCTTCGGATCTTTCCCTTCAGGCTGTGACATAATTATTTGGAATGAGAAAGAAAAGTTTACGAGGGGTATGTGATAGAACGGGGAAGTCTACATATTATGTTCCCTTGTCTTATGTTGGGTTGTTTGGGTTTGTTGTTTTATCTGTTGTCTGGGCTTGTTTTTTCAGGTAATTCCAGTCTGTTCCTACCAGTCATCTCATCGCCATTTTCGTTGTTGTTAAAATTACACTTATTGTAATTGCTATTGTTATCGTTTTTGCTGCAACATGTATGTTGTAAAGAACATCAATATCATCTCCTCCGTCGTTCCATTCACGCTGAGACGATGTCTGACTTTTTAATATTTATGGATATCGAGTACTCCATTTCCAATGACAGTGAGTATCTATAACGTGAAATAATTCTAGCATAGATGTATGTGCTTAGGGTAGAATCCATGTGCACGATGCGACACTTCTAGCATAGATGATGAATGAAAATGATGAAGTAGATTTATATAGCTCTGGTTTCCACAGAAATCCATGCTCATAGCACTGGATGCCTTGTGATCATAGGCTACTGAGAGAATAAATAAGTTTTCAGTTTTCTCTCAAATATTGAGATGTCCCATTCTCGGAAAGAAGTGATCGTGATGGTTTATATGATAATTGTACCACCTGTGTGGTGCTGTGTCATTAATACATGCATATATGTCAGAGACGAAATTTTATGGTCTATCCTTTTCAAAATTGATAGCATATGAAGATTTTGAAGAATTGGTGAAATGTGCTCTGTGCTTTTTGTCGTGGTGGCCATCCTCGCTGCAGTGTTTTGAAGCTATTGTATCTGGAAGTCCCCAGAGGACACTGTCACATTAACCTACTTTAGAAATAATGGTGGGCATAGTGCTCATTATAGATCATATGTACTGTACACATTACAAGAATAGTCCTAATCAGTACTTTGATTTGACCCTTGTGCACAATGCAACATTACAAAAAAAGAAACAAAACAAACAAAAGCAAAAAAAAAAAAAAAACCCAAACAAAAACCGCAAACAAAACCAAAACAAAAAACAAAAAGCCTACCACATAGCACAAAACAACAGCAAACAATAACCCAACAAAGAAAAAACTCCCACCTCCCCCCTTTCCCCAGAGGCACAAGATAAAGCACAAATCGAATGGCTCACCCAGTCACAGTACACTAACACCTGGCCGACCAGTCTTAGAACCATTCTCATAACGCTGTGTGTCAAGGAAGACAATTACAAAAAGGCAATTTTTAAAGTCCTAGGTATGATTCGACGGTGAAGCGAACCAGCCTCCGGGTTCTGAAGTGGACGCTCTACATTTGGTCATCGGATCGGTGCCCATCACCTGAAAGGTCTGAGCACATTTTTGTTTGTGGTTGCAGTAGCCTGAAAGCACACGTCTCATGTGTGATATGCAATATATCAGATGTAAAAACCAACAAATTACCATGAAGCAGCAGGCCTACCTTAAAGTCAACGAACCGACCAATTCATGCGACAGTGAGAATAATGGCAAAGACAGCGCTTAAATGGACGATGACGATAACATACAGAAAGTTCAAGTTCAAAGGCGTGAAATTAGTTTCAAGCGAAACCCCCAAAACGAACAGAGTACATGTATGTGGATTTGAGAGTGGAACCAGAAGTGCGTATAGGAGTGGAGCATCGAATACACAAGGGAAAAAAAACCCAAAAAGCTGTCTGAACTCGGGGGAAAGATAAGGGCAACCTGAAAGGAAAACGTAGCACAAAAAAAAAAAAAAAGTGCGCTGCTTCCAAATTATCGAGCACTTGTTAAGGAAAGAGTGTGTGCAATTTGCAGTCAATGCCGTCTGATTGGGCCCGTCTCAAGGGAACGTAACGCCTGTTATACTCTTCATCGAGGGTGTTAAAAATAGAAAATGGAACCGAAACGGGGGTCCTGAGGGGGGTATTACGGGCATGTGTCTATCTTGTTGTAACGATTCCAAGATACGAGAAATAGGCGCCCTGAGATTGATCGTAAAAATCAGTATTTATAATGTACTGTAGAAAAATAGGACATGCTTGTGTTAACGTGCTAACGGCTCTGACAAAGGAATACGTAGGCGACATGGGAAGAGAATTTGAAAAGTTGGAGACTGGTGGGGCGGGGGTGGG
>JAOWAZ010517010.1:0-10703 GCA_028565935.1 Goniobranchus fidelis
TAGTGTTACCTGTTGTAAAATTATAGTTATTTGTTACAAATCTGGCTGCATTTTTCTGCACTTTCTCTATCTCATCTGTTTGGTTTTGATAGTGTGGATCCCACACACAACTACCACATTCCAGCACTGGTTCGATTATAATGATCCTAATGATAGTTATATGATAACATTAAATAATCCTACAATGAAGGAAAAAATGAAGAAGGTAGAAAACATTACCTTTGACTTTGTGTTTATTTTAATTGTTCTAAATATTTTAAAACTTTTCTATCAAAATTCTATATAGATGACAAGTTGCAAGCTCAATGATGTAAAATTCAAGGATTTTTTGTTTTTGTGTTTTTGTAAATGTGTTCAGGTTTATAATGTGTTTTCCGGCCTTGAAATTGCTCACAAGAAGGAACTGCATGCTCAGCCAGTGACTGCCTTAACCTTTTTCAATCCTCTCAAATACGTCATCACAGGAGCGAAAGATGGTTGCAGTAAGTTATAGATTACTTAAACTGAAATTAACTTTATCATCAGTGTCCACTCCTATTACATACAATGTGAAGTGTGTCTCTTTAAATGCTTATAGACATGTATTCAAGTGCAAACATTAGTGAAGTATGGGCACATGAAGTTGATAGACAGTCATGCTAAATCAATACTATTGACAGGTAGAATCATCCTGTGTGGAGTTTGATTGGCAGATTGAGTCATCTATGATCATTTTGTCATTTATTATTAATTTTATCTGCATATTGTCTCTGTTTGTCTCTGTAACTGAAGAGAGACATTTGTCTGAACGGTATATTATGCTTTGTCCTGTTTCACTCTCTTCTTGAGTAAGCCTTAAATTTTTATGAATTTCTACATCTTAAATTCTACATTCTGGATCTAGATTCAAACTCAATTGTAGCACTTTTGAATTATTTATCATTGTGGAAGCTTTATAATATTGGTTTGAGTTTTGGACGATGAGGATGGGAAAGGCATACTGTGACCCAGCCAGTGTTGCCATCTCATTTTGATTGTCTTTATCTCCTTTTGCCTTGTTATATCATACATTACATTGTTAGTCTGTCGGTCTCTGATGTGAGCTCAAGACCCGATGCAAGGCAGGAAGACAATAGGCTTCTTTTGTATATCTCTATTACATTGCCAATTTCAGCACCATAAGACAAGGTCAAAGTACATTTATGTTCATATACCTAGGTGCTCTGTTACTTCTTTAGGTCCTTGTGAAAGTATGCAGACAGTGTTGCTGTTGTCATAATCTGATAAGATGTAAACAATTATAATTCCTGGAATTTAATTTTTTATTCTAACAGTCAAGATATGGGACAATGACTGGAAAGTGCAGATGGTATTTGTTGGTCATAGTGACACAGTGAATTTTTTAAGGATCTATCCATATGGTCCTGCATTTATATCCTCATCGATGGATTGTACAATCCGTGTTTGGAACTTAGAAACATGTGATGAAGTGGACAAGTAAGTTTTATCACAACAATGCTAAACATGCCATTTTAGTAATTAAAAAATGAAAAGAATAAGAAAAGGTCTCATATGTTGTCTTTTTCAAAGCATTTGGCTTTGATATTTTATTGAATACTTTAAATTTCATCATATACCCTTCATCGTAACATTGGAAACCTTCTGCTGAACGCTTTTATACTCATGATAAGTACAAATCTTGACGACAACTTTATAAAGTCAAGTCCTTTGAGAATGAAACCATCGAACAAATACTTCATCATGAAGTTATTTGTTAGACAACACTTTGCTGTTAACAATTTTAAAATGATTAACATAACAACAAATTTAATAGAGTTTATAAATTTTGAATCTATTTCATTGTTTCTATTATTTGATTCCATTACTTCTAACAGAACTGTTATCAGTGAACCCATAGAGGGAATGGGTACCCAGATGAATTATGATGTCTTTTTCACTCATTCTGGAAAGCATGTGGATCTTTGGCGGTTACAACATTTCTATCACATTCACACAAATATAGGGTAACATAATGTTTTTTGTTTTGTTTTTATTTAATTTTCAAAGTAAGGTTTAACTTGCTGTTCAGTTGGGTTTTTTTATATTACTCTACGATTGAGTTTCAAAAAAACATTTTTGCAGTACTTTGAAGTGACCTCCAATGTTTGTATTTATGATTCACTTTTGCCCCTACTTGAACATCAGTGATTTCACACATCCTTTTCTCTCAAAGCACTGCAAGTGTACCAGATCTATTCTATGTTTTGTTTAATTATACCATCATTGAGATGTTATTCATTACAAAGCTGTCTAGATCTGTTGCTTACAAATTGGGTTCCGTTTGAAAATGGGAGTACTATTTAATGCCACTAAAAATGTCAGAATGACAAGTATATGCAAGTGATAATGACAAACATAAGATGAGAAATGGCTTCTACCCGGGCAATGTGCATACCCAATAGATAGCAGGTCACCTGGAAAATGAAGAGGATGAAGACATTAATCATTTTCTTCATAATACTATCAATGTCTTATACTATCAATCACTTTTTTCATAAAGTTATTTCTCATAGGCAAGTAAGTTTTTAAAATCTCATTAGAACTTTCGTTGTATAGGCATTACAACTGAATATATGACAACTGCAAATCCTTAGTTTATGACGCTTTTGTGAAGGAAGTTGTCTATTTTCAACAGGCACCGAGTCGGTAATATCAAAGTCACCACACATCCATTCCACCCCCAAAGAGCTGTGCTTATGTGTCGGGATTCAAGTATTAGGATTGTATCTCCACTCAATGGAGAGGTAATCACAACATTGCTTATGAACCCCTCAGATGGTTTGGTGGATGCAGCATATGCTATTGCTGAAGGTGAGGTTTGTTGTTTGCTTTACCTAAAAGAAAACACAAAAGAATTCAAACCAAAAATTTGTAAAACAACGGATATCGGCATTGAGTCCTGATTTAATAGGCATCTCTGTCAGTATAGTTGTTAGCAATTACTCTCTTTTTTTTTTCTCTTTTTTTTGGGGGGTGGGGGGAGCTGAATAGATGTGGCCCACCATTTCTTCTATGTGGAGAGGACAGTGTTTAGACATCACACTGGGGCTGTAAATCAGAGACATGAGCCGGGTTTGAGATCAGATGTGTGAAAAACTCACTCTTTTCACTTTAATAACTGAATTTAGTATTTACATCTTTGGGCATATATCCTTTCATGTTAGCAATGTGTCCACAGCTATAAATAGCATTCTCTTGTTTTGGGTAAGAGTTACTTCTAATCTTGACACAGATTTTGATTTAGGCTTAGTTTCCGTTCTAAATAGAGATATGGATGAATATTTATATGTTCAGCTTTTCTGTTCTCCATAATCTGAACCACTGATTAAGTCTACAATGTTCAAAGAAGAAATGTATCATCAAACTCTTAATCAGAATAATCATCTCTCAATCGAAATTCATAAGTGAATGATGGATAAGTTCCTGTTTATAAATATATTTCTCTATGGTTGTAAAATTCAAAGTACATTCAGTTTATTGAAAATACAACAAAACC
The DNA here is from genome assembly GCA_028565935.1 of Goniobranchus fidelis. Lineage (NCBI taxonomy): Eukaryota > Metazoa > Mollusca > Gastropoda > Nudibranchia > Chromodorididae > Goniobranchus > Goniobranchus fidelis. The sequence continues at coordinate 3,536 of JAOWAZ010517010.1, forward strand.
GAACCTAAGAGCTTTTTGGGGCTATGTTATTTGAAGCAACAATTTTATGTTTGAAAAATTATTATGAAGCATTTATTGGCAGGAAAGAAGAGCAAGACCTGGAAAAACCAGAGTTGAAGGAATAGGGATAGAGTAATTGTTGATTACTGTGCTTTGCAGGTTATGGAAGACAGTAATGTTTGAGTGGCAAGAGATAATATTTTACATTTTGTTGTGAGAATTTCTCAATTCTTAACAACTTGTTATAATAAGAATGTGTATACCCCCATTGAAAAAAGCCATAGTATGCTCTTGGAAGGAACTTTATGTGCTGCTTACTGTGGCTTACTCTTTATCCTTTTTTCCCCAGAGATGATATTCACGGTGCTATCAAATGGGGACATCATCAAGAGCAGAACTGATGTAAATCCATGCAAGGTTTTAGCGAGATGGAAGTGCAAAAATCTCTCAGGTGACCTTTTGTTTTTCAAAAAGCAGTGTAAAGTATAGCATTCATTGCACCATCATATTATTGCAGACTTGAATTTAAGGTTGCTGCTCTGCATGGTAAACTTTGGTTTGTTTTTGGGTGCTACGCTTTAAAAGTTTTAATAAATGTAATGATATCAATATCATACAGGTATTTTATTTTCTGCAAAGAAACATCATACTACAAACTGTACATTGATTGTGCCTCTTCCTTTCGCCCCTGCCATAAACCTTGTCTCAAACAGCTTCCTCATCCACCTCAGAATTTGATACTACCCATTTCAATGAAAATATGACAGGACGAGAATTGTTAAAAAAGGATAAAACTTTCTTTTACAGATCAGCATTATGTATCAACTTTATAACAGAATGAGATTTACCACAAAAAAATGATAGACATCTTCATGTATATATTTATATGGTCAATAATAACTTCAGCCAAGTTAAATAGGCAATTCTACATGCAAAAGAAGGGGGTGGATGTCAAAAAATTTATTTAATGATTTTATAGAATAGATGTACAATGTTGAGCTTTAGTAATTTCCTTTTTTCAAATGGTGTAAAATTTAGATGATAATGTTATCACTATGTGTCCTGAACTTTTCAGAATCATTTCTTTGTCCCTGCTTATTATAAGAATAGTGTTCCAAAATAAATATCTTAATAAGGGGTATGATCACTGACTTAATGTTGTAAATTAAAGGCTTGAAATAACTAACATGAGCTGATGTGCTTGCTTAAGGTTTGTCGTTTTGTTTTTTGTTGTTGGGTTGTTGTTTTTTTTGTTTTTTTTTGTTTTCGTTTGTTTGTTGGTTTTTGTTTTGTTTTGTTTTGTTTTTTTAAGGGGGCAGGATTGATTTGCACAGTTACAAACTGCTTTCTCACTATGGGGAAAAAAAAACAAGAAAAAACACAAGTCAACACATCTGTCTATGGAATGAGTGCACTCACTGATAATCATTTATTATAACCCCCCCCCCAAAAAAAAGGAAAAAGCCATGTCAAAATGATCAGTCTGTATATAAGTGGTACTTTTTAGACTTTTCTTTTGATTCCTTTAAATTTGATTTTAGATAATATCTAAGTCATAAATATCTATGAAAAGGAATGAATGACAATGATTAATTAGAAGTTATGATCAGTTGGTTCATTTTGCATGTTAGTTTCCACATCTTTTTTTTTTAAATACTTCTCTTGACTTGTGCAGACATTATATTTAATGAAAGAGTTATTAAAGTGTCATATTTTATTATAAATCATATGGTTAATTGATATGTCTAATCCTAACAAAAATCCCTTCATATATTTACTGTATTCAACAGTCCTTTATTTCAGGATCAACAGTGCCATTATGTTTAACATTTGTTGTTGCTTTCATCAAGCTGAACTCTTTACAAAAATTTAGAGTTATGGACTAAAACAATGCTGTTTTAGATTTAAGGTTTTTCGTAAAAGCATTTGGAGGAAGAAACTTTTTTTTCGATATATCATCATACTTTGTATTTTTACACTCTTGGAGTGAAATGTTAGACGTTGAGTATGATTAAATGTTCTTGTATAAATCATTTGAGAACAAAAGCAATTCATCATACTATTGTCAGCATCCATCCACTATCAGCTTAGTTAATTTTTTAGAGTTTTGAGTTAACATGCTCCCAAAAGCCAGTGTGCAGCAATGAGAATATTATTTTAAATGCAAACTTGTTAATGGAGTCATTTAATAGTGTATAAATTGGTACATTATTGTTCTAAAAGCACAAAATATCTTATCAGATAAAACTGAAATTCATTTTTGTTTTTCTCATAACTGTCAAAAGTGACGTATGTGATTGTGGAATGATGCTGCCGAACAGGCTTTCAATCCTGAAAATTTACTTTTTCATGAAAAGTGTATGATAGTACATTATGCAGCCAGTCACTTTGAGTCATAGGTCATGGAACAATAATGGGTAGAAAGAGAAGCAAGTAATGTTGACTCAGTGGTATCTAAATAAAACCAACTATGTTCTTTCTTTCATATCAAGCTTCAGTCATTCATTCCCTACAATCCATCACCTCCATGTCTCTGCCAACATGACTGACATTTGAATACTGTCTTTGAGACAGTTCATTAGCTCTTTTGACTTATGTTTACAGTCTATTTCCAGCTGCAAATTGTACAAAGGGAGGAATGGGTATTTATTTATATGATAATGATATATTGTGGGACGGCAGTTTTTGAGAATTATAGCTGCATTTCATAATAGGGAACTATTAACTAGTTTACCTAGAGAGCCCAAGTTTTGGAAAAATGAATTTCCAGGGACTTTGACGGTAATTTATATTAGCCATTCCATGCTTTCACATCGATTTTCATTTTCTGCCACATCTTTTTTACTTATGCTATCCAGTTGCTATAAGTTCCAATTGAGAGAGAACACTCTTAAAAACCTTTCCTTATGCATGACATTACCTAAATTAAATTTCTAAGCATACCAAATGCTGTGAAGGGTAAAAAAATCTTCATATTATTTATTTAGACTGGTTGCAAATGTATTCTCATACAATTAAAATATCATGCATATATCATTTATATCCGCACCAACTCTCTAATTTGTGTCCTATCTCACTATTGAGTTATGTGCATCAAACATACTTTGTGTTCTCCGGGTATAATGGTTCACTACACTGATGCCAGAGGCTCAACTTAGTATTGAACGTGTTCAAAGCTTTGATTCTAAAGCAAAAAATACCACTATTACCAAACTTAGTTTGATGATAAAATGTGATAATAAAAAGGAAAATAAATGGAAGCGATATCAACAGGAAATTAAACAAGTACAGAATATTGACATTTTACTGATATTCTTGTCATCATCGTAGTTGCCATCGTTCACCTTGAATGCATGTTTAAAAAAAAAGGTCAGATCTGAATCTAAACTTAACAAATTTGAGAGTTGCAGTTTCCACTTGTGGATCTATAATTTTGTCATTGAAATTATCAGTCTAGAACATGATAAGATTCTATGTCTGGATTTATATTTTGTAAAATGATCTAGATTACATTGTGATCTGGATCCATTTCAAAATGGAAAAGCTTACTCATTCCAAACATAGAATACATTGATCTAGATTAGGCTAGATTAGGTAAGAAGGTTAATTTAGGGGTTGGACTTGGGGAAACGTAAACAAGCTTGCCCAAGATAGAGATCATTGGCGTTCCTTGCTGTTGACCGTATGTGTTGATGAAATACACCAGAGGATTGAGTAAGTGAGTAAGTAGGGGCCAGGGTATGGATAGGTAGGGATTTATTAAATTATTGACACAGACAGAAAAAAAAGGTAATTAAATATCACTTTGTTTTTTATAACTATTATAACTAGAACAGCTCTAGGGCCTGTATTCCTGTTTTTGAATGACATATTGCATTCAGTAGCTGTTGTGTTAAACTAAGTATTGTAAAGTAAACTACAACATGTATAATAATTTAACATTAGAGACTAACAACTCCCTTGGGTTTACGTTTGGCAATGACAAAACTTTGATTATATATATTTTATAGCTCATTCTTCCTTCAGCAATATTCAATCATTCATTCCATAAACATTTTATAGACACAGAAATATATTTATTATCAATAAGAAACATATTCCTCACAAACTAGAAAGGAGGGCAGCCCTGCAAGGCATGTCCTGACAAAGTACATTAGCTGTGTGGCTATACTATTCTGTTATGCCGCCCGATAAGAGACTCACTTAAATAGCGCTTGGAGAGGAGAAATCAGTCGGTCCCGATACGTGAAGCATGGACTAGTGCAAACTCACGGGACACTACAGAAGCTCACCTAAACCCACACACATATTACAAGATAACTGAATTAGAAATAAGCTCAAAAAACAAAAATGCACCCGAAGTCCAAATTTTCAAGCCATTTGGTGCAATTTAGACATGAATTGGAGAGTCGGACAAGGATTGGAGGCTGTTCATGTATCTGAGTCCTATATATATATATATATATGATTTTTCAAAAGATGTAATAATTAAAAGAGTGTATGATTGTGTGCTTGTATTCACATATCAATGCATCTTAATGGTTGTTGCACGTTTTTGCTGTGATTGTATTATCTAACACAAATTGCTGCTTTTAATTTGACATCAAAAAGAGCTGTGATCCTTATAACCCTGCCACATCACATTGTGTGAACAACCATATAAACTTACATCACTGTATGCTATTTTATAATCACAATATCAATTATTCCTATGTTATATGCTTTTCCTGCTTTTTTTTGTTGTTGTTGTTGTTTTTTGTTTTTTTTTGTTTTGAAAAGCAGGATGGATTTTTGTTTTGCAGTGCATCAGATATGGGTTTCATGTTTTTTTTTCTACTTAAGTTTATGAATTCAATACTTGTTTTATTATGTCTTTGATTTGTGCTTGTTCAATTCTTGGGAGAGTCACAGCACCATCTGTTTCTGAATATTATTATCTCAGTTTATCACTGTCAGAAAATGTATTATCCATCCCTATTGGTGCCTATGAAGTGACAATCTGGGAATGGTGTGTAGTTTACTGAAGTTGTAAAGTATGTAAAAGTAAGACCACTTAATCCAATTAACTCATCACAATAACACTTTCTGTAAGCTCAACAAAACATTTATAATGATGGCTTCTGCAACTAGATATTTTGACCATTTCTGGTAAAGTCCAGCTGGTGTCTACAAGATGTTTGTCGCCACTATTTCATCTTTACACCTCACTATCTTCTGGTACTCTTGAAAAGCATCAAAGTCTGAACATAATCATTGGACAATAATGTGAATGTATCCTCAGCTTTACACAAAGCATTGACTGAGCAACCTGGTCAGAGTACAAAAGTTTGGCAATCTGTTCTGTCTTCAGATTTTCAACATTCTTCTCCTGATCACCTTCCAAGATTCCAAGAATCAGAAATGGTGTCAACAATCTTTACCCTTTATTGGCTTTTCATACATCTCTCCTTTGTAGCAAGTGAAAGCCATAATGTTTTTCTTGTAATCTAAAGCAGCGATCGGTTAACTTTTTTATTTTGCCACTTGTCAATTTTGATAGGTCTTGGCTTTCACAACCAAAAAAAACGAGTGTGTACTGTAAGGTAATATTGACCAGCCAGCTTGGTTGTGACTATATTAGCATCTGATTGGCTGCCCTTTTGTTGCCACCATCTTAAGATTCCTACCCATGTGTGACCCCTTCATTAACATTTTATTTTGTGTGTGCAATCCTAAGATACCTGCTTGAAAGATGTTCAGAGCAGTGGGAAAGGATTTTTTTTAACAGAAGGAAAGAGTTTCCTGTACAAGGTTAAAATCTTATTCATTCCTCTCAAAGATTGCCATGTGGCAATAAATTAGAAGTTCAAAATCCATTTCAAAATCAATATTTCTATCCATTATTTAAAGAGATTATTTGCAGAATTCAGGCACCTTGAAAGACTTTTGACATTGGAATTTAGAATGTGTTTCCTTGAAAGTTTTGAGAAACATCTGATGAACTATGCTCTCCATTTTTGCTCTTGAAAGTGTGACCATATTCTCGTAACTAGGCAAATTAAATTAGTTATCGGTAAATGATTTTTTCCAACTAAAATTTCTGGGAAGCTGTGACTGGCAATTAAAAAAAGGCTCAAACTTCCCCCAGTTAAATGATAGCACATAAAGTTAAACACGCCCTTCCTATTCTCTGGTAAATCTTCACACATTGACTGAAATAACATCTCAGAGTTATAAAGGATCACAACTTGTTAGATGACCTAAATGACATGATAATATGACCTTATGCAGAGATGTGCAACTACCTTCTGGTGTATGAATATGTGGTTGATCCAAGTGAAAGCAACAACATATGGGCCATGATGAAACGTACTGTGCAAACACGCACAGTGCAGGTTGTAGGCACAGAAAATGGCCCCAGCAGTAAAAACAGAACCTTGCTACTAGGAGGCCGGAAAGATGGATACATTTGTGTGTTTGATTGGCAGACTGGCGAGGTTACCTTTAAAGTTGAGGTAAGAAGGCATCTGCTTTGAACAAGAACTAATATGTAATTTTAAACTAGTTTGGGTTTTTTTCCTTATTCATAAATAAGTGTTCATTAGACTTATTTTGAAATACATCTGCTTGTGAATTTTTCATTTATTACGGGTTTTTCGCGAATGGACCAGTTATTTTCTCACTTTCTGTTTACATAAACATTGAAGGCTTTACCTACTATCAGCTCTAGTTTGATTGAATATTTATGACAATTTTTCAAAATGACAAAGAATCAATCTTTACTCATAATTCAGCTAACATTTTCTAGTTGTAATTTTTCTTTATTGAAGTAGAGATTTCAAAAGCAGATTACATCATATTTGTGCATGTTAATACTAAAAATAAAATTTGTAAGTATGTAGCCTAAAGGACATGTGGAAGACATTCACTACCACATAGTTTGTGTTGTGACAATGAAATCTGCTAATTGTGCCAAAGAATAGCCTGTCAGCTCTCTGATAAATATTCAAGAGAACTTAATGGGCTTGCACCACACAGCATCAACGAAGAGACACTAAGACGCTACAACAGTAGTTCTAAACGTCTTTGAATTTTTTCTAAAAATCATATTTTGTGAAGTTATTAAATCTATGTCTTTCCATGCCAAGATAGAAAAATGTTGGATATTCAGAGATTGCATGTCAGAAGT